>NQII01005346.1:129550-152003 GCA_002778355.1 Clitarchus hookeri
GGGGGGGGGGGAATATATATTACTGGTTGTTAGCATCTAGGCTGAGTGAATCAGATGCTGTGTAGATGTGACTAAAGTGATATTCTATTGAACAAAGCTGGAAAAATTGAAAAAGTTAATATAACAATAATTTGGTTTCAATGAAAGATTTTTTCTATAAATTCATGTTCAAAATAGTCTTGTGAGGTAATAACCAAATGAAAATCCACATTCTCTGGAGAATTCAACATCTGTCAGAAAAAAATTAAACCGTAAAATGTGGATTTTTTCTCTCTTTCAAATACATAGATGCTTACTCTTGTTTATGTAATTGTATAAATGTTAAGTATTAAAAATGTTTGCATGAACATGTGTGTAAGTATACACTATTGTGAACTAACTATACTTGAATACATAAAAATAAAATCAATTACAACAAAATATTAGATTTGAAAAATCAAGTTGGACTAAAAGCTTCTCCTAATAACCACTTACTGTAGTTACCGGAAATCACTGCAACTGAATTTGGCAAGTATGTATTGATGCACACATAGTGAATCTTATAATGATAATAATGAAATCCAAAATTTTTAATGACAAAATTTTTATCCAAGTAACATCATAAAATCTTGGCTCTAGTGATCAGTCAATATCTTGAACTTGGTTGCCAACACACAATTTTTCTGAATTTCTCACATGCCCAGGTAATTGAAAATGCTTCCTTCTCTATCTGGGCATATCTACATTCGACCTCACTCAGACTTCGTGATGCAAATGCCACTGGCTTACATTCTCTGTGTTGATGATGCTCTAGAGTCTAGAACATCAATTAACACATATGAGGAAGCATCTGTCAACACTCTTATGTCTGTAACCTGCTGATACAGTGTTAACGTGGGCTGCTGAGCTATTTCCTTCTTCAGTTGCTTCACAACCTGTTGCTGGGATTCTTCCCACACGTATTCTGAGTCTCGACACAGCAATGTTAGTAGTGACTGGGTGTTTTCTGCTAGTGGGATGAGTTTCATCAAATATGTAACCATACCCAGGAATCATTGGAGTTCTAGTCTTGTCCAAATCTGTCTACACAGTACCTTCTGTTATTACATGTCCCAAGAATTTCAATGTCTTCACCCAAACCTGTACTTTGACTTGCTAATTTTCTGAGCACTTCTTCCAGCCGTTGGACATTTTCTTCTGCTGTATTCTCTTCCTGAGAACAAATCTGTTGAGTTCCGTGAAGTCCACACAAATCCTTATTGAACCGTGTCTCTTTGGCACGAGGGCCATTGATGAACACCATTCTGTCGGCTCCTCGATAGATGTTCTCACGCCATCCTGTACCATTCTGTCAAATTCCTCTTTCCCTTTGTCTTGGAGGGCACCCGTATTACTAGGACTGTAGTGATGAACTTGTCTTTAAGGTCCCGCAAGTCACCTGATTCTGCAACCTTGAAAACATTGTTAATACATGTTAACTTGGCTGTCGGCCAACTTCTTGTTCAGTTCCGAGGCCACCCGAAACCTTCCAAACAGTTTTATCCATTTTGACCATTCAATCGGTGCCCGAAAATCAAAATTTCCTGGCGAAACAATTTGGAGCTGCGTCAATGTCGCTATGATCAATAATCACAAGTCCCGGTTGCTGTATTAGAGGTTATTGGCATTCATGTGCTCGTTCCGACATGTTTTTACTTGAACACAATCACTTTTTACATCCTATCATTGGTGTAGGAGCATTTGCTGCCACCATGTTATGAAACGTTGTTTAACATTTGCCGATTTGACAGACACTCTATTCAGCCGCCATCCGCCATAACTGTCTCCAGTCCTACCACACATCTACATGTATATAACATATTTACCTGCTATAACACATCACCTTAGACTACAATGCTGATAAATGTTTTCTGAGAGATACCAAAAGGTGGTGTAGGGGGACAATTGGCCACATGAGAATAACCATCCTCTGCTCGATCTGTCTAAGAGTTCTTGGCAGTGGACTCTCAGTATCTTGTAAAAAAAACCTAGGTGTAGCAGTAAGCAGTACAGGAGCACCTCAGTAAATATTAGTAAATTCTTACGTGCTGATTTTTGAAGCTGAAACAACTTCTCCCCAAGACTTGTCACTGAGCCAGGATGGGTCTGGGTTGGGGAAAGGGTTGTCTAGTCCTAACCCACCAGTAAGCAGGAATGCCCATATATCTTCATCAATTTTCTTCTGTAAAAAGAAAAGAAAACAAGTTTAGCATAAAAATGTTGACAAAAAACACAAAAGACTTTGAAAATACAAGTCCTCTCATTTAACTAACACTTCATGATAGAACTTGGAGTTGTTTCATTGAAGGCAGAGTTACTAAAGATAAAATGTGAGGACTGTTATTGTGTCAGACACTAAGAAGGGGGAATTCACCCTGAATGTAGGAATACCACAATGTAACATGATATCTGGACAGTACTGGTGTTATCTAGGCTTACTAGTAGTACATGATTATATTCCTTCACAAACATTTACCTCCTGCTTTTAAGGACGTGTGCCAAACCTATTTTGTTATTAAAAATTAGATGTTTAAGGTAAACAATCACTGAATAAAGTTATGGTAAAGTGCAATATTATCATGTGCCTTACAATGACAGCAAGAGGGTTACCAATAATAATAAAAGTCGGGTATTGTCAGGACCCCATTTTCCAAGTACAGTAGAGCACCCCTTAACCGGAATTCCCTCGAACGGAACTCCCCTTATCCAGAACTAATTTTCCAAAAAAAATTCAAACGTCGCAAAGTTGTGCCATAACTTTCCCGCACTCGCAAGAGGTCTTTCGTTGCTCACACCAGACTAGAGCGATGAAGAGACAGCCGGCCCAAGTGGCACAGCTACAGCTATGCTGCATAATGACACAAGTGACAGTGACTAATGGCAAAGTGCGACACATGCCGCTGGTTTTAGTGGTGCGACTTTCAGACGTGTTAGTGTACATGTACCGTATTTTGGAGTGTATAGACCGCACCAGAAGTTTTTGATGAAAAATTAGGGATAATTAATATTTCAAGTATAGGCTGCACTGAATTTTGGTATTCCCGTAAATATTGCCGGTCCTCATCGTGCTGGTGCGGCAACAGCAAACTATGGCAACGTCAAACTAATAAATTTGCAATTCAATGTTATCGTTGCCACGCAGCTTCGCCTCTGCCTGCTGAAAAGTAGCAACAGCGCAGTATTCCGCGAAAATAAAACTTTTGTATTTATGTCAAAATGCCTTAAAACTGCGTTTAAATTGCGGAACATATGCGCCGTGCGTAGCCTGCCAGCTCGGCTGGCTGTTGCAGAGCAGGCAATGGTATAGTGCATGTGTGCTTGCGGAGTCACACACACAGTTAATGCTGGCTGACTTTTTCCACCAGAGAGAGAGAGAGAGAGAAAGCGAGACAAACAATAAAAAGGAGGGAGGAGGGAGAAACAAAAGAAAGTGAGGAGCAAGCTTGCTTGGTGCTGTATGGCTGTTGTTTGTGGTCGAGGGAAGGGAGTAGTGGTGGAAAGGAAGGACGCCAAGCGAGAGGGTGAAAGAAAAAAGAGAAAAGAAGTGCGCAAGCGGAATGGCGGCTAGAGGTGATACAAATCAGAACAGTCGAAGACAGGAAGGCTAAAGTATGCTGCGACCCATACGCGTTTAAACACACGTGATGAACTATTCATTTCTTATTATTTTTTTGACTTCCTTAGAAACTAAGTTAAAACATTAGAGTGTATTGTTAGTTGACAAATTTCTTAGGGAGAAAAAATTTTTTTATGCCAATACAATATCCTGTAAATAACCCGCACCCCACTTTTTGTCATTTTTTTTGTAAAAATGTGCAGCCTATACACGCCGAAATACGGTACTTTGTGGACTTTGTCGATAAAACGTCAGCCCTGCTCTTGTAAATGTATGTTGTGCCGACGTGCCATGCAGTAAGGGAATGACTCTCAACGGAATTGACTATACTTCCGGAAGTTTTATCAGATGCAGGTCAACACAAACAGTAACATGATATCCAGATCTCCCTTACTCAGGCACACACATGTGCGAAGAGATAAGAATCCCTGCTAAAAGGTTGTGAATGAAGGTCATTAAGGCAGCATCGGGAGTTTTATGAATTAAATTTCATAAACAGTACGTAGTATTTTTTTTTTATTGTTTTGTAACTTTAAGGATAAAACTAATAATTTACACTCATTGATTTCTTAAGATAAAATTATGTGCCACATATACACGAGTTCAGACTAAAAATGTGTTATTTTTCACACCATCCCACCCTCATTTCCCATAACCGGAATTTTCCCTCGACTGGAATAGCCCTTCCCCCGACGATTGCAGTTGAGGGGTGCTCTACTGTAGTACATATTTTATTATTGATAAAGTAAAAATACTCCCTACATAGTAAAAATGTTTCTACAAAGAAGTGGCAGAAACCTATTTGTTTTTGTTTTCTTGGCAATTTGCAAATTACACAAATTTGTTTCCAATGCAGTTGACTTTTTACTTTTTATGTCCTCCACTATAACTAAATCACTGAGCATATTTATGCACATGTCTTTTTGCGACCACTCAATGTTTACATCTCAGTATTTGCACTTTGGTCAGTTAAAACACAAAAACCCTTCACTTTCGATCTCCCAGGCACAATCTAAAATAGTAACTATTTTTGGCATTCTTAAAGATGAGGTAGACCACTTATTCATCTTCTGTGCATGTACCCAACTTTGACCTACCTCAAAGGAACACAACTGTCAAAGTGACATGGTCAACAGTGATGAATGAGTTGGTTTATATCTGAATTTTCAAAAACTAGCAATTTTATACAAATAAAATCCGTTCACCAATTTGAATTTAATCAAACTTTATTACAAATTGGTTAGAGGATGTATTCAAATATCTCAAAGCACTTGTTTACTATAGACTGTTCTAACTTCAAATCCAATCCACATAATTTTTGCAAGTCGTATTGGCAGAAAAGCAGTTCACTGTTGGGACATGGACACTGGTTGTGGGCAGCCAGCAAGATCTGTTTACCTCATCTATAGTCTATGGTTGTGAGTCCACACCTTTAAACCAGTTTTGTGATGTCAGCAGCCGACACAAATGCCGTATTTGCTAGTTGTATGCTACCTGGTCAATAACCTAACCACAAAGCACAGAAGATGAGTAAAGTCGGTGGTGTTTACAAATACTGCATGAATGTTTGGTGCGTAGTTATTACATTCCAAAAATAATATTCATCTGTTTATATATATATAAAATGATTATTATTAACGATAATTCCCCATTAAGAAGAGCGCTAAAACACAGTCAATCCTCGTGGTCTCATTCTATGTGTCCTCCTTTGTCTTTCCTCCCAAAAACCTCTCATTAATTCACCACGTTCTTTCTTCCTCTCCTCTGTCAACTTCTTTCCCGTTTTCTTCTTTTTGGGAGTTTGTTCGAATTTCTGTTTTCTAATTTTATCTCTGTATTTTTACCTGTCTGTCATGTCTTCTGTGGAGATGCTTAGCCTTGTGAGGTCTTCCATAGTTTCCCTGATCCAATTGATTTTCAGTTTACTTGTCTTCACTATGTTGAAGATCTTCTTGGTCATTCTGTCGTAGTTCATTCTATATGTGTGTCCGTAGAATTTTGCTCTTCTTTTTCTGAAGTTGTCTGTGATCGTCTCCGTCTGTGTGTACAGTTCTGTTGTCGACCTCTTCATCCAGAACTGGCCCGTAGATATTTCTCAGGATTGTTCTCTCTTGCTCCTCTATTTCCTTGATTTTCGTTCTTCCCTTTATTACTGTCGTTTCTGAGGCGTATAAGGCTTCCGGTAAAACTACTGTGTTTTAGTGTCTTAATTTGGCATTGGTGGAGATGCTTCTCTTGTTGTAGTGGTCCCATGTAAGCCTGTATGCCTTCTGCAGTTTCGTGATCCTTTCCCCGTTGGATGTTGAGTTCAGTCCTGTTTTCTGTAAGATCTCTCCCAAGTATTTGAAGTTTTCTACTTGTGCTATCGTCCCGTACTTAGTTACCAGTGGATGTCTGTCTACGGATTTTGTGTCCATGTACTGTGTCTTTTTGTTATGAGATTTTTAGTCCTGTTCTGGCTGAAATTTCGTGTAATGTCTGTAGAACCTCTTTAGTTTCTTCTCTGGTATTTGTTATGATGGCTATATCATCAGCAAAGGCCATGGTTCTTTCCTTGTTTCTCCCCGTCCGTATACCCTTGACTCCTTTGTCCCATGTTCTAATTATTTTCTCCATAACTGTGTTAAATAGAATGGGTGATAATCCATCTCCCTGTCTCACTTCTGTCCTGACTTTGAACGGTTCAAAGATTTCACTTTGGATGTCGTATTTGCTAGTGTTTCTTGGATTAGCTTTCTGGTCTTGTTGTCCACTCTCATTTCATCCAGCGTATTGAACAGTGTTTTTCTANTTGTGCTATCGTCCCGTACTTAGTTACCAGTGGATGTCTGTCTACGGATTTTGTGTCCATGTACTGTGTCTTTTCATTATGAGATTTTTAGTCCTGTTCTGGCTGAAATTTCGTGTAATGTCTGTAGAACCTCTTTAGTCTGGTATTTGTTATGATGGCTATATCATCAGCAAAGGCGAAACATTTTATTTTGATGGTTCTTTCCTTGTTTCTCCCCATCCGTATACCCTTGACTCCTTTGTCCCATGTTCTAATTATTTTCTCCATAACTGTGTTAAATAGAATGGGTGATAATCCATCTCCCTGTCTCACTTCTGTCCTGACTTTGAACGGTTCAAAGATTTCACTTTGGATGTGGTATTTGTTAGTGTTTCTTGGATTAGCTTTCTGGTCTTGTTGTCCACTCTCATTTCATCCAGCGTATTGAACAGTGTTTTTCTATCTATGGAGTCGTAGACTTTTTTGAAGTCAACGAATGTTGTTGTGGTGTTCCTGGACTTTCTCGTTGTTAATATTGTTCTCAAACTCCAGATCTGTTCTCTGCATGATCTTCCCTTCCTGAACCCTCCTATCTGTGGATCTATCTGAGGTTCTAGTCATTTTAACAGAGCCTTGGATAAAATTTTGTATGCAACGGGCAGTAGGGAAATCACTCTGTAATTATTAGGGTCCGTTTTGTCCCCTTTCTTGTAGAGTGGGTGTATTAGGGCTGACCTCTATTCTTCCGGTATCTTTCCTGTTTCCCTGATGTTTTCAATGATTCTGTATATTTTGAGTGTAATGTTTTCGTGGTCTAGTTTCCAGATTTCCGATATCAATCCATCCTCCCCAGGTGCTCTGTTATTTTTCAATGACTTTATTATGTTCACGATTTCTTCGTGTGTTGGGGAGGGGGGTTGGAGTACAGGTTAGGGTCTGGCTTCACGAACTGTAGTGTCTGTGTCGGTCTTTCACAGTTGAGCAGTGTGTCAAAGTATTGTGCCAGTATCCCACAATTCTTCAAGCTCGGTGGTTCATATCCTGTTATATTTTCTCTGAATGTTCTGTAGAAGGNCTCATTTCCTTTAACCGGAATTTTCCCACAACCAGAATAGCCCTTCCCCCAACGATTCCAGTTGAGGGGTGCTTTACTGTACTTGGTTTAGTGAGGGCAATGATTTTATGAGGCTGTTATGTACACTGAAGAGCCAAAAAAATTGGTATAGGCGTGCGCATGCAAATAACAGAGGTATGGAACCAAACAGAGTAACGCGATGTGGTCGGCAGCTAGATCGGTTACTGCTGCTACAATGGCAGGTTATCAAGATTTAAGTGAGTTTGAACATGCTGTTATAATCTGCGCAAGAGAGATGGGACATAGCATCTCCGAGGTAGCGATAACATTTGGATGTTCGCGTACGACCATTTCACGAGTGTACCGTGACTATTGGTAATCCGGTAAAACATCACATCTTCGACATCGCTGCGGCCAGAAAAATATTGTGAAAGAACGGGACAAACGACGACTGAAGAGAATCATTAAACGTGACAGATGTGCAACCGTTTCTTCAATTGGCGCAGATTGGATTTATGGACTGCCCTGCAGGATTCATGGTGTGAATTGCCTCCTGCATACCTTCAGACATTAGTCGAGCTCATGCCACGTCGTCTTGCGGCACTTATGCGTGCTAGGGGGGCCCTACTCAATATTAGGCAGGTGTACCAGTTTTTTTGGCTCTTCAGTGTATGTAGATGTTGCCAGCAATACTAGTGTTTGTGAATGGTGTAGGGTTGGGGGCACTTGTTTGCATGTGAGACTGTGACATGTAATGGGGCTTTGTTTTGTGTTATTGTTGTCTTTTCCATGGCAGTGCTTACGTAAGAATAAGTGGCACAATAGAAAAAGAATGAGGGTAGTTCATTCCCTAAATCTGGTGACGAGGATGGGATTTGATAAATCGCCACGTTAATTGCATAACATTACAATGGTTGCATGTTCTTTGATGATTTGTAAATTGTAGGCTAGCTCTTTTCATTGTGTCATGTTACAAGATGTCGGGCCTGTTTGGAAATATTGAGGAGTTTGATGTATTCAACCTACACGATTGGGATTCTAATGCAGAATGTCACATCTTCTATTTACAAGCAAACGATGTGACTGATGCCAGTAAAAAATTCTGTCCTATTTTGTGTACGTGGACCGAAAACTTAGCGGTCGTACAATCCCTAGTTTTGCCTGCTTCCCCCGCTACAAAAAGTTTTGAGGAAATATTAGCGTTATCGAAGAATCACTTCTCACCACGGCCTTTGGAGATTTATCAGCGTTTCAAATTCCACAGACAGGACCAGAAAGAGAATGGAAGTGTAGCAGAGTATATCGCCAAGTTACGTAGCTTAGCAGAGTATTGCAATTTTGGCAAAAATTTGGACTTAACCCTGTGAGACAGGTTAGTTTGTGGAATGTGGGATGAAGCTGTTCAGCAGCAGTTGTTTTCAGAGGCTTCACTCAACTTTTCTTAGAAACAGGAGACGACTTTAGCTGCAAAAGCAGCCCTACTGCACACGAGATACATCAGGGAATCAAGCTCGCAAGCTGTGAGTACTTATCATGTATGTCACTTAACCAGCTATGCACAAGCACCAATAACAAGTGAAACCAATGTTGTCAGACAAAAGTAAGTAGTATGCCGATGAGGTCAAAGGGAATATCACCTTGTTTATGTTGTGTTGGTCTGCATGCATGTATCCCATGCAGGTTTAGGAATGTTGAATGCCACTTCTGCAAGAAAAAGGGACATATTGAGCGAGTGTGTAGTGCAAGGAAATTCCAAGTTAACATGAGATCAAATGTTAATGTTGTGGAGGTTGAGTTGGATGAGCCGGATGTGTACCATGTGCAGTCCATTCAGTCTAGTGGAGCTGGGGATATGCATACACTAGCAGTCATGAACAATATACCCATATTTATGGAGCTAGACACTGGGGCAGCATTATCCATGGTGATGAGGCCACATTTAAGAAATCTTTCCCCACAATGCACCAGAATTTGTTAAAACTAATTTTATTCTGCAGGATTACAGCCACAATGTGATAGAGACCTTGGGATCTTGTGAAGTGACAGTTGTTTATGGCCCGTACAAATGCAACTAGTTTCTGGTAGTTTCTAAGGGAAAGTGCCACTGATTGCTGGGGCGGAAGTGGAGTACAGGGGATCTTGCAGGTGTCTGATGTTGTAGCAGACCTAGTGAGAAAGTTTGAGGACGTTTTCAGTGAAGGTTTAGATCGATTTAAGAGTGTGCCTGTAACATTTAACCTAGATACAACAGTGAGATCAGTAAAGTTAAAAGTCAGATCTGTTTTGTTTGTATTACTACCATCAATAGAAAAGGGGCTTGAAAAGTTGGTAAGACAGGGTTGTATCCACCTGTCACTAGTTCAGACTGGGCTATGCCCAGCGCACCTGTGCTGAAGGCAATTGGGGATGTACACATCTGTGGAGACTACAAGAGAACACTCAGCAAAGCTTTTAAAGAAAATCTCTATCTTGTTCCATTAGTGACCCAGTTGTTAGTAAAACCTAATGGAGGTCGTCGTTTTGCAAAAATTGATTTGGCAAAGGCATTTCAGCGGCTTCATGTAGATGTTTTGCATCCCTTTTCCCATCTTGTTCGAGTGTACATCATCCAGATTTAATACACAATAAGCAAGGTAACCCGTCCTCCTTCTGCAGGCAGCTACTACTTTTTGGTGACTAATGTTGGCAGCCATCACTACAGAATGTATCAGTGACTTTTACCATGCATATCTGGACAATGTGATAATTTTTTGAAACTCCTGGGAAGAACACATGAGGTACCTGCAACTTGTGCTAGAGAGATTCAAGCTACATGGCCTGACATGCCGGCTAGGCAAATGCCACTTTGGGAAGCACTAGGTCAAATTAGCTCAGCTAAAGCCAGATATAAAGGGGTTCTGCCCGGCCGTCTCCACTTAGCTGATGGCAGCAGCNAGGTCAAATTAGCTCAGCTAAAGCCAGATATAAAGGGGTTCTGCCCGGCCGTCTCCACTTAGCTGATGGCAGCAGCAGAGAATGATGAAACGAGGTACGAGACAGTGACAATGACCAGCAATCTGACGGTGACAATGATGCAATGAGGTATGTACTGCTGCATCATCGCCAAATGACTTGGCGGAGTTGCCGAAGCAACCCACAACAGGAACATGGGAAATGCAGGAGACGTCATAGCATCTCTCCCTCTTTTTCAGATGGCCAAAAAGACGTAGTGCTTAGAGGCTTGCTGCTCCTATAGTCTGGTTTGAGAAAGTCTCTGTGCATAGGGGCATGCCACCCCTATAGCTCACTAAGAGAAACCCCAGTGTGCATCGAAGACACACTAAACAAGTGAAGTGCACGACATTAGCCCAGTAGTTAGTTTTATTTCATTTGCAGAGATTTTCCTAATTCCCCAAGTGTGTCACTATAAAGAACGAAATTGTAAGAAGTAAACAAGTGTCTCTGTGAATAAATATATATTATAGCCACATCTTTCCAGATATGTGAAGTCACTTGAGACAGATTGCATGCTATCTAATTTTTAATAGCATGCATTTTCATTAAAATTGTCTATATAGGTTTCCCAGCATCAGAGTAATTAAAAAAGAATGAAACATAATCAGGGCCAATTTCTAGGAAACATTGTGTGTCTGAGTATTTTAATTTCCAATAATATATGTTGTTAGTCTGCTTACTGGCCTTAGAAGGTCAACTTTATGTAATGAGGTCAATTTAAAAGAAGGCCTTGAATTTTATTTAACTCATTTGCTGGCATAAGAGCCTCTTTGGCAGTTGCATTGTTGTAAATAATAAATTTAGGAATCATTGTTTATGTAGAATAATTTTGCCAGCCACGAGCCATATTGCCACCATACCCACTGTAACAAGTGTGTTATAATTTGATCAGTTAATGTTTTACTTACGGCTTACAAGCCAAACTTTTACCATAACTTTGGCTATTTATATTTTTAGCTTAATCATGTTTACCAGTGTTTTTCATGGCCCACAAGATTCAGACGTAATTTTTGTTGTTAATATTTTCCACAGTAACATGGTTTTTTATTGTGTAAATTATGTTTTTTCAGCCTATGGGTAATGTATTCCTACCAATTTCTATCGGTGAACCACCATTTCATTGAGCCAAATAAACCGAAAGACTTTACTAAGAGAGGCTCAAATGTAACTTTGAAGTCTCTTGTATACTTGCATAAGTGAATCCGACCAAAGTTGCATGCCCATTAAATATCCCTTAGTGCCAAGCTTAGGTAAGTAATATACTTGCACAACAATTTATTTTACTTAGCTAATTATTTGTGTTCTAGGTGCAGAATGTAAATATGAGTGTTTTTAATATAATTGTACATAGTTACCATCCTTGNGCTAATTATTTGTGTTCTAGGTGCAGAATGTAAATATGAGTGTTTTTAATATAATTGTACATAGTTACCATCCTTCCGGCATAGCTGTGTGAAATTTTGGTACCTATGTCCCGTACCTCAGAATTTAAGTACTTACCTGCATTCACCATAATATATTGCAGTCTCCTTAGTTTACTCTTGACGCTAGTTCAANCTCAGAATTTAAGTACTTACCTGCATTCACCATAATATATTGCAGTCTCCTTAGTTTACTCTTGACGCTAGTTCAAAATTTTATGGTTTTGTAATTTTGCTTTAGAACTGTGAATAAGGCCACCCAGCTTTTATTTTGTTACAACCTTTGAGGCCAATATTTATGACACAGTTGCATATCCCAAAGGCAGGGATTTGCATTAGCCGAGAGATAACCAAGTTCAGAACTCCAACATATCTGAAGTCGGACGACTTTCACCACAACTTTTTGCAAGCAGTAATGGTAGTTATTGGAGCAGGTATGATTTTTCCTTTACCACGAGGTTTATCCTTGAGAGAATGGCTTGGAGTATTAGGTGGCATAAAGACAATGGCGAACGCATCATGACTCCAAGACAGATGGACAGAGGCTGCACCTGAAGTTTCAGCTAACGTTTGGGGGATGGAGGGGTCTTAGCGCGCCACGACAGCTGTCAGTCTTATACACACATTCTCAGCCTCTGGTGGTGCCTGCCACCTCCCCCCCCCCAAATAAAACACTCCATGGCCGAGTGCCGTTGCTCATTTCACCTCTGTATTGGTTTAATCTAGAGAAACCCCTTGTAGCCTAAGAGGCTAGCAATCCGCACGACACCGTCCTCGAGTTCAAGTGGGTGGACCCACCCTCTTGCTAGGCTTTCCCTGGCCTGTAAGCACCAAATGCGTATCCAAGCTGTGCATCAGGGGAGTTTTCCCCTCCACGCAGCCAGTTACAGTCACCCTTAGCTCGCTACGGCTTCCTTGCACACTCTACTGACAGAAAGAGGTGCACTGCAAGTTGGACATCAAACTTTAGTTCTCATGAGCTAGCCTCTCTACTTGCAAAAGATTGCCTTCAGCAGTTGTCATACAGTTCTCCATTTGCTTTGCTCNTTCTCATGAGCTAGCCTCTCTACTTGCAAAAGATTGCCTTCAGCAGTTGTCATACAGTTCTCCATTTGCTTTGCTTTTCCTGCATATTCAACTTGTGTTTTTCAAAGCATGGTACAAACTCTTGTCGCAGAGACTCCTGGAACGCGTACCGAGTGTTGGCCAGAGTGCCTCATCCATGCTAGACATAGTGTTTACTGGGGTTGCTCTTGCTCTCAGACTCTGCTTCGAACATCACTACCCCGCTGCAATATTCAGTTTGGAAAATTTGGTCTCTCTTCCTACCATCACATTAGAGAATTAAACCACATCTTCACTGACCAGCACTCCAGCCTCATGTCAATGTTTGGTGTCTAGTGCTGGCTGGTAACGTCACCCTCTAGTGCCACTGTGGCAAGGGGAGAGAGAAACCTTTACACAGGCTCTTGAAACTCAAGAAGAACAAACATATAGGTCACCATGACTCTCAGATTACACGCTGGTCACGCCACTTACTGAGAACCTTGCATGGGAAATGCTGTAAGACCGAGGAGGAAGTTGAAGAAATTAGTTGGCAACAATGCTTATTACACTTTTCCTGAGGAGGATCAGGGTGCCATCTCCATGAGCCGCTATAGGCCCGAAAACTGTAAGTTGTGAGGCATACCTTCCAGCTGGTAACGTCGCTATAAATGCCAATTAATTGATAGAACTTCAGCAAGGGATTACCCCAAGGCAACGGCCCTATAGAAAGAGTCAGTTCCATTCTGGATAGACCCTGCAACAACCTATTCTCCCCCGCCCTACTATGTTACTGTACTTTTACCTACAGTCTCTCCTGTGCCTACATGACACCCACTACATCCTCTAAAAAAGTAAATATTTACTCTTCATTAATTTCTGTCCGCTAATTAATGTAACATCTCTGATTTTGCATAGCTGTGCACCCACAGTTATTCTGATGCCCCATCAACAGGCGCGCCAGAAAAATATTAAAAAATACACAGTGCCCAAAGTAGAGGATCTGTTGAGTCAGGGCCTGACGCCCCCAGGGTCNCGCTTATTACACTTTTCCTGAGGAGGATCAGGGTGCCATCTCCATGAGCCGCTATAGGCCCGAAAACTGTAAGTTGTGAGGCATACCTTCCAGCTGGTAACGTCGCTATAAATGTCAATTAATTGATAGAACTTCAGCAAGGGATTACCCCAAGGCAACGGCCCTATAGAAAGAGTCAGTTCCATCCTGGATAGACCCTGCAACAACCTATTCTCCCCCGCCCTACTATGTTACTGTACTTTTACCTACAGTCTCTCCTGTGCCTACAGGACACCCACTACATCCTCTAAAAAAGTAAATATTTACTCTTCATTAATTTCTGTCCGCTAATTAATGTAACATCTCTGATTTTGCATAGCTGTGCACCCACAGTTATTCTGATGCCCCATCAACAGGCGCGCCAGAAAAATATTAAAAAATACACAGTGCCCAAAGTAGAGGATCTGTTGAGTCAGGGCCTGACGCCCCCAGGGTCCACAGATGTGAGCGAGAGGAGGTGGCGATCTTAAGGTGTGCCATGTCTACCCCCTCCTCAGTATAAAACTCTGTGCCTTCTGCACCTAACTCAAAATACACATGGTATATAGTTCAGAGGTGCTTGTCGCCCTTACCGCATATGCCGCTAAAATGTCAGCCTGAGAGTGTCTCCAGACCTACCAACAGACCTGCAGTGAAACGACTAGACTTGGGTGCCTCACGCAGAGCTGTCTGTCAGCCAGTTAGTCCAGCAACCGGCGACTACAACCCTACAAATACACATACTGAGAGAGCATTTCACCCTGCACTGCCTCCTGCCATAAGGAGAACCACAGATATCCCAGCTCGGCCCATACGCCCCAGCCAATAGGCTAAACACCTCATTTTGGAGAGGCAGTTTCCCTAGTCTCTAGAAGGATACTCGAGCCAGTGCACCATCAATCTGTTGCTAGCATCACATGTAATTCCAGTATATGCATACAAGCAAAGCTAAACAAGATCTCGATAACACCATCAGTGAATAAGACTTAGGGATACACATTACTTTGATACATCTGGATACGTGTAGCACTTTTACTAAACCTTGGGGTACAATACTTGCTAAAATCCTCTGCGTTGCACTGAACATCATTGTAACTTTTGTATCACAGGGGACTTTCTTGCAGTACTTTCTTCCTGGTTCACAGATGCATTTCCTAACCTAGGGTAACTCTAATAGATTATGTCTAAGTTACTCCAACACACATTTGCTATTTACAAATGCATACACTGCAGTCGGAGCTAATGCTGCTGTGTATCGGAGTAACTATCAGCAGGTGCAGAGTTGCTGGGGAACATCTCACACACACAAGAGTCTGAGCTCTTAGTGAGTGGTTGTCACCAGGAGAAGGGGGTAAACCCTCACACAGATTCTGTGCAGCTGTTGGCCAGCTTAAGGTTGGCAGTTTACACCATGTGGTCTCTAAGTAGCACGGGTGACTTCCTCCATGGGTTGGTGGGTGGCTCTCTCCTCTCTAGCCCCTGTGGCAACTGGCGAAGTAGGAGGCAGGGCAGGCTCGGTGCTAAGTGGGACTGCCCGCTTCCTAGCTGCTGGTTGGCCCACTCGATGAGAGGTTTCTGCATTTTTCTCCTTCTGGTTGGCGCTAGCTCCAGTGAAGGTGAGCTTGATGATGCTGGTGAGGTCAGATCGGGTGGGGCCGAGTGGGCAGCTGGCGCCATGTCGTGTAGTCCATATGGCTCATGCCCGTATTCTGGTGTTATGCGTGGCTACTGCAGTCGGCTTGGTGAGGTATCTGGTTCAATCACCTGATCGGCAGCTCTCTTGATGTGCATCATGTGAAATGTATGATGTTTGTGACCTCATCCTCTATCCACAAGGTGTTATAGCGCCATTCACATACTTGATGAGTGCCTTCCAGAATCGGGTGAAATCCAGGATAAAAAGGAGTAGACTTGCTACTGAGTGGACGTGTTTTTATATGAACCTGCTCTCCTCCTATTCTTCGCACAAATTTGGTGGGAGGTACCAGTTATTTGCTGCTCATATACCAATATACCAGGCTTGGTTCAGGCATGTTTTTTACATCTCTTCAAGCTCTCTCCGTACCTTCACTGCTTGTGGTACACCGCTGGGTTCAACCACCCATTCCCACTCCCTGGGCCTCTGCAGTGGGTGTCCAAGTAGTTGCTCACTGGATGATGCTCCCAAAGCTTCATTTTGTTATCTGTGCAACATGAACAGTATGTCAGGAGGATAGGTGACCCATCTATGGTGGTAGGCTTGCATGTCAATCCAGAGGCTTTTATTTATCTCCTGATTGCATCTCTCTGTGGGATTCGCTTGGGGGTGGCAGCTAGGGGTGGTCCACGGTTGAACACCCCCTTGCTTGAATACCTTCTCCCACACTGCACCAGCGAACTGGGTACTGTAGACTGACAAGATGCAGCATTGGTATCCTCAAAGTGGGAAAAATTATCTCTCCAGCATGGTGAATATGTTCTTTGCATCTGCCTCTGCAAGGGGATATGCCTAGATCCAGTAGGAAAATAGGTCTGTCACTACCAACAGATATTGCTTCCCCTTCTGTAATAGAGGGTATGGTCCCAGGAGCTGGTCAGCAAGGTATGGTAGTGGTCTTGAGAGCTCTGTGGGCTTTTGTAGTGGCACAGACCTTGCACTGTTGTACATTAAGTCTCTATGTCGCAAGTGTACCCATCGAAGCATACCTTNCAAGCATACCTTTAGGTTATTTCATGCACCCCAGGGTGGCCTGCATGGTGGTGCCTATAATGAAAGTAACATATGTCCTCACAAAGGCGGTGTGGTACCCAGAGCCTTGTTACCTAGAGTGGCGGTGTACCCATACCTAGCACTGCTCTTCCTTAAACCTGTGGGGCTGTTTCTCATCTGTTGTTGTTCCGCGAGGGTTACATGGCTAGGTGGAGCTTCCATTATCTGTAAATACTGCTCCTCTGCTTTCCCTTTTGGCCAGTGGTGTAAATATGCTCATGTTAGCTCTTGCTCAGGCCAAATTTTGATAAATATTTTCCAGGTTACTGACTTATGTTTGGTAGCGCCTTTGTATATTCACCCCTGATGATAACTGATTATTCATTGTTGTATATATATGCACTTACACACTTACCAATGTATGTTTTTATTAAAATTTATTGATACACATGATAATGATCATAAAAATTATTGACATATTTTGAATATTTAAATTTGAAACTTAACGAGGCATTGCTATTATTACAAGCAGTAATATGCAAGAACATTGATACAGAATTAATTTTCATTTCTTTCCAGACATAATTATTTCTTCATATTTCGGGATGGGCTCAGCCCTTTGAGCCCTCTCCTTGGCTACGTGTCTGAAGGATATGAAAAAAAATGCCCAGCAAAATGTATGATTAGGACACAGGCTATACCTTAATACCGATCTGCATCAGCAGCCAGGTCCCCATTGTCGCCACTGGCACTTGCGACTACAACATGTAATTCCACATTGCAAAGTGTATGATTTAAAACTGAAACTAAAGTTTCTTTTCTTTACTTTTGGGTGCTCAAGTAGGGCCAAGAAATTTACGTGAATTGTGAAATAATGTGAAATACTGAGAAATTATGTTTATTTGTGAAATTATCTAATTCCAGTATTCTCGAAACATTGACAAAATTGCTTCTGCAAGTGCGTCTAAAACCACAATGTGAGCTTCTGTTACCATGAAAACTCTTACAAATATTAAGTTTTACAATTTTCCATTTGTTNGTCTAAAACCACAATGTGAGCTTCTGTTACCATGAAAACTCTTACAAATATTAAGTTTTACAATTTTCCATTTGTTGTACAGCATTCTCTCTCATTTACTTCCCATACTTGTAATAAAACTATTTACGTGGTGATCACGTTGTTGACGTTAATGTAAAAAAATTTTATGTCATGANTTCCCATACTTGTAATAAAACTATTTACGTGGTGATCACGTTGTTGACGTTAATGTAAAAAAATTTTATGTCATGAGAACGATTCATGAATTGATTTGCAGCAAGGTCGAAAGATTATCGTTGCATGTACGATTCAAAATATATTGACCTGAATCGCTATGGCGCTCCTTCATGGACAGAATCACCCCTAAGACTGGACTCACAACCATCCGTCACAACCATCAGTCAGTCATCCGTCTGTGTTTTCATCCATTGGTTGAAAGCAATTCACAACAATCCGTCATCCGTCAATCCTTCCATACGTCAAAATTTCATTGTGACAACTTAACTTTCTGATCTTTCTTTAGTTGGAGGTATATTTTGGTTAGAAATACATTTTCAAGAGAAAAACATTTTGTGGAAATAATTTTTTTACATGTTAAGAATTTATACTGAATTATTGTTTATATTTAAATTCCTGAATTTACCTTCAAAGATAAATAAACACATATCCACCGCCTTGCATTTTTTTTCAAAGCATGTATTCGCATCTACAGGTTGTCATCAGAAGGCGGTGGCCCATTCGTTTGTTTGTTGAAAGTTAAAGTTTGATAAATATTTGATGGATTGACAGATAGAAAAATAATTTCCTTGCGNAAGGTTGGCAGTTTACACCATGTGGTCTCTAAGTAGCACGGGTGACTTCCTCCATGGGTTGGTGGGTGGCTCTCTCCTCTCTAGCCCCTGTGGCAACTGGCGAAGTAGGAGGCAGGGCAGGCTCGGTGCTAAGTGGGACTGCCCGCTTCCTAGCTGCTGGTTGGCCCACTCGATGAGAGGTTTCTGCATTTTTCTCCCTCTGGTTGGCGCTAGCTCCAGTGAAGGCGAGCTTGATGATGCTGGTGAGGTCAGATCGGGTGGGGCCGAGTGGGCAGCTGGCGCCATGTCGTGTAGTCCATATGGCTCATGCCCGTATTCTGGTGTTATGCGTGGCTACTGCAGTCGGCTTGGTGAGGTATCTGGTTCAATCACCTGATCGGCAACTCTCTTGATGTGCATCATGTGAAATGTACGATGTTTGTGACCTCATCCTCTATCCACAAGGTGTTATAGCGCCATTCACATACTTGATGAGTGCCTTCCAGAATCGGGTGAAATCCAGGATAAAAAGGAGTAGACTTGCTACTGAGTGGACGTGTTTTTATATGAACCTGCTCTCCTCCTATTCTTCGCACAAATTTGGTGGGAGGTACCAGTTATTTGCTGCTCATATACCAATATACCAGGCTTGGTTCAGGCATGTTTTTTACATCTCTTCAAGCTCTCTCCGTACCTTCACTGCTTGTGGTACACCGCTGGGTTCAGCCACCCATTCCCACTCCCTGGGCCTCTGCAGTGGGTGTCCAAGTAGTTGCTCACTGGATGATGCTCCCAAAGCTTCATTTTGTTATCTGTGCAACATGAACAGTATGTCAGGAGGATAGGTGACCCATCTATGGTGGTAGGCTTGCATGTCAATCCAGAGGCTTTTATTTATCTCCTGATTGCATCTCTCTGTGGGATTCGCTTGGGGGTGGCAGCTAGGGGTGGTCCACGGTTGAACACCCCCTTGCTTGAATACCTTCTCCCACACTGCACCAGCGAACTGGGTACTGTAGACTGACAAGATGCAGCATTGGTATCCTCAAAATGGGAAAAATTATCTCTTCAGCATGGTGAATATGTTCTTTGCATCTGCCTCTGCAAGGGGATATGCCTAGATCCAGTAGGAAAATAGGTCTGTCACTACCAACAGATATTGCTTCCCCTTCTGTAATAGAGGGTATGGTCCCAGGAGCTGGTCAGCAAGGTATGGTAGTGGTCTTAAGAGCTCTGTGGGCTTTTGTAGTGGCACAGACCTTGCACTGTTGTACATTAAGTCTCTATGTCGCAAGTGTACCCATCGAAGCATACCTTTCGGTTATTTCATGCACCCCAGGGTGGCCTGCATGGTGGTGCCTATAATGAAAGTAACATATGTCCTCACAAAGGCGGTGTGGTACCCAGAGCCTTGTTACCTAGAGTGGCGGTGTACCCATACCTAGCACTGCTCTTTCTTAAACCTGTGGGGCTGTTTCTCATCTGTTGTTCCGCGAAGGTTACATGGCTAGGTGGAGCTTCCATTATCTGTAAATACTGCTCCTCTGCTTTCCCTTTTGGCCAGTGGTGTAAATATGCTCATGTTAGCTCTTGCTCAGGCCAAATTTCGATAAATATTTTCCAGGTTACTGACTTATGTTTGGTAGCGCCTTTGTATATTCGCCCCTGATGATAACTGATTATTCATTGTTGTTCTGAAGGCCAGAGCTGGCACAGAATGACTGCCTCCTATTGTTTCTTTGCGATGTAGAGTTTGGTAGGGATAGTTACTTTCCCAAGTTTTAGTTGTAAGGTGATCTATCCGTCGGTATGGAGTTGGATTCCCTCCTGGGTCATGTGAATAGTCAGAGATGAGGCTTCTCGGATCAGGCTCTTGTTGTCGGGCGATAATTTGGATTTACAAATGAAGTTGGCATTCGTTGTCATGTCTAGGGTGGCAAAAATTTCTCTTCCACCCAGAGTGACCGCAATACAGGGTGGCTCCTTTACGATGGTCTTTTCCTGGAGAACTTCCACTCATAGGGCCTTGTTTACTTTGTCAGGGTTCCTGACCCTAAGGACCTCCCAGCCAGTCCATTTTCTGATGATTCTGGGGTTTGAGAGTTGTTCCCCTTTTACTGGCCTATTTGTTTCCCCTCAAGCATCCTTTCCAGCTTGTATCTTGCTCTGGTACATTGTGCAGTCCTTACAGAAATGCAGTGCAGGGCAGTGTCAACATTGAGGTAGCATTGGTGGAGAGGTTTCTTTCTGTGCCAGTCATTTTCTTGCGGGATGCCCCTTCAGCCGGGGTTGCTTTAACTGTGTCCTGTGGGCAGGCCTAGCCTTGGCCTGTGCCTTCCTTTTCTCTGCTACACCACGTACAGAGTCAAAGGACTAAGACATTAAGTTTTGTTTATCTTTAAAAAGTTTACTCAAGTGTATGTATATATATATATATATGTATATATATATATATATGTATATATATATGTATATATATATGCACTTACACACTTACCAATGTATGTTTTTATTAAAATTTATTGATGCACATGATAATGATCATAAACATTATTGACATATTTTGAATATTTAAATTTGAAACTTAACGAGGCATTGCTATTATTACAAGCAGTAATATGCAAGAACATTGATACAGAATTAATTTTCATTTCTTTCCAGACATAATTATTTCTTCATATTTCGGGATGGGCTCAGCCCTTTGAGCCCTCTCCTTGGCTACGTGTCTGAAGGATATGAAAAAAAATGCCCAGCAAAATGTATGATTAGGACACAGGCTATACCTTAATACCGATCTGCATCAGCAGCCAGGTCCCCATTGTCGCCACTGGCACTTGCGACTACAACATGTAATTCCACATTGCAAAGTGTATGATTTAAAACTGAAACTAAAGTTTCTTTTCTTTACTTTTGGGTGCTCAAGTAGGGCCAAGAAATTTACGTGAATTGTGAAATAATGTGAAATACTGAGAAATTATGTTTATTTGCGAAATTATCTAATTCCAGTATTCTCGAAACATTGACAAAATTGCTTCTGCATGTGTGTCTAAAACCACAATGTGAGCTTCTGTTACCATGAAAACTCTTACAAATATTAAGTTTTACAATTTTCCATTTGTTGTACAGCATTCTCTCTCATTTACTTCCCATACTTGTAATAAAACTATTTACGTGGTGATCACGTTGTTGACGTTAATGTAAAAAAATTTTATGTCATGAAAACGATTCATGAATTGATTTGCAGCAAGGTCGAAAGATTATCGTTGCATGTACGATTCAAAATATATTGACCTGAATCGCTATGGCGCTCCTTCATGGACAGAATCACCCCTAAGACTGGACTCACAACCATCCGTCACAACCATCAGTCAGTCATCCGTCTGTGTTTTCATCCATTGGTTGAAAGCAATTCACAACAATCTGTCATCCGTCAATCCTTCCATACGTCAAAATTTCATTGNTGTCATCCGTCAATCCTTCCATACGTCAAAATTTCATTGTGACAACTTAACTTCCTGATTTTTCTTTAGTTGGAGGTATATTTTGGTTAGAAATACATTTTCAAGAGAAAAACATTTTGCGGAAATAATTTTTTTACATGTTAAGAATTTATACTGAATTATTGTTTATATTTAAATTCCTGAATTTACCATCAAAGATAAATAAACACATATCCACCGCCTTGCATTTTTTTTTAAAGCATGTATTCGCATCTACAGGTTGTCATCAGAAGGCGGTGGCTCATTCGTTTGTTTGTTGAAAGTTAAAGTTTGATAAATATTTGATGGATTGACAGATAGAAAAATAATTTCCTTGCGATTCGTTGAAGATCACATGACCGCCGGACGGTTGTGATTTCACCTTAATGTGTATTTTATTTATAAACTAACATCTCTAACCTACAATATTGGTGATACAATGTGTGTGTGTGTGTGTGTGTGT
>NQII01005347.1:0-63854 GCA_002778355.1 Clitarchus hookeri
ACCATTCCATCCATGATTGCATTCCTTGGTCGCTTCGTGCTCTGATCTCACTAAGACTTGAGGAACGACAGTCACCTACAGGCCCACCTCACTACTTTCCTCTCCACATTTATTTATACCACCTTTCGGTCTGTTATTGTCGTTCTGCTGTTGACCATTTCACGAGACATATAAAAATAAAATTACCTAACATTATATGTATTTTTTTTCCGCTAATTTTTGCCACAGCTTATAATACCGACGGTATTGCCCATTAAAATTAATCGGAAAATCTAGCAACTTTTCGCACGTTCCGTGACATTTCATACAACACACTTCCTGCAATGTGTTTACGTGTAATAACACGACTTACGTGTAAACCACGCAATAATTCTTTTTTCAAAAAAAATGTGTGGTCGGTTGTGTCACGATCTGAAGACAATTAGAGAGGACTGCTTTACGGGTACGTTCAAAGCTTCGAATATCGGAACATGACTGGGATGAGCTGGGGCGTTATTTGCGTGCCAAGTCTACATGATAAACAGAAAAACATCAAATATTCACTATGCTAACGAAAGAATATAAAATTCCCGCAACAATATAGTGGAATATAATGAAGACCCCAGCTTGGATTGTTAAAAAAGTAAAATTAGGAAATTGTGGTCCAGTATAATATTTATTCGCGCCGCTGGGGCCGTCGGAAGCGGGTATCCGGTGACTTCTGGCCNAGTATAATATTTATTCGCGCCGCTGGGGCCGTCGGAAGCGGGTATCCGGTGACTTCTGGCCAACATTAACCTACGCATTGGTCTACTGCATACCACACAATCAGTCCGTAGGCTGTGCCCTAAACTTGAACTGAAACATTAGACATTTCATGAGTACCCTACTTCATGTGTAGGATTTATCGGCAATATCTAGAAGTTGTTCTACTTTGTCGGTTTAACAAACATCGCGTCCGTGCAACAGTGGTATAAATGCCGTGATTTAATCAGCGTGGCAAACAGTCAAGTGCATGGGCTGAGGTCTAAAATGGCGGAAGCGTTAAGGACGACACNGGGGCCGTCGGAAGCGGGTATCCGGTGACTTCTGGCCAACATTAACATACGAATTGGTCTACTGCATACCACACAATCAGTCCGTAGGCTGTGCCCTAAACTTGAACTGAAACATAAGACATTTCATGAGTACCCTACTTCATGTGTAGGAAATATCGGCAATATCTAGTAATTGTTCTACTTTGTCGGTTTAACAAACATCGTGTCCGTGCAACAGTCGAATGAATGGCGTGATTTAATCAGCGTGGCAAACAGTCTAGTGCATGGGCTGGGGTCTAACATGGCGGAAGCGTTAAGGACGACACAAGCTCGCATATTAGACGTCTCATGACCTCTACGTGCAAGGCACTGAATAGGCATGTAGTCTTAACTTCAGTAGCGGAACTAATATGGGACCATCAGCGTGAAGTGAAAAAGATGCACATTACTAATTATGTAAGGTACAAAATATATACATAAGAACATACACTGCAACAGCGTCCAGATACATGATGTCCCCGTACATACGCTGTCAAATTATTTCGTGTAATTACATCTGCATGGACAGTGTAATTTTACACAAGAAGTTTTGTAAAATAATCGATACGACAACATGTCGTTGCAATCTAAATCACTAAACTCTTATCTGTAAAATTACGTGAAATCGTGTGTGCTAAATTACAAATGATGTGAGTATTCACAACTTCATGTTATTGTGTTAAAACACCGAAGGCTTGTTGAAATGATCGCGCAGTTGCCAGTGTAAATATCGATAAACACATGAGGGTACACTTACACATGTTTTATTATATCACCTCACAAAGATTGTGAACGTTAACAAAACAGTTGCTTCAAAATGATTCTACTAATCTCTGCTTGATAACTTTTAGATATGAAGTACTTATAGCATACCCGCTGCGTTATTTTACCTCGTCATCGACTATTTTAATACATGAAAAGTTTGCATATTTAAACTATTTATTCATGATTATATTATATAACCTAACGTCTTTGTAAAATTGTAATAAATTACTTCTGTAAAATTATACATGTTGATTAATTTCACGACGTTATATTAGAAAAAAGAGTAAAAAACACACCAATATGGAAAATGTAATTCTACGCATTCTGTTGGGTTAACTGGCAAATACACCAACAAGTAGTGCAAAATAAAAATCTACAATTATTACATGTGAGACTATATAAATATTTTTGGCTTCTATACCAAATATTGTTTTCCGTTCTTTTTTCAGTTGCATGTGACTGCGCTAAAACAAGCTGTCATTTTGAAAGTATACCATCATCGCTTGTGCTCAGTGANATTCTACTAATCTCGGCTTGATAACTTTTAGATATGAAGTACTTATAGCATACCCGCTGCGTTATTTTACCTCGTCATCGACTATTTTAATACGTGGAAAGTTTGCATATTTAAACTATTTATTCATGATTATATTATATAACCTAACGTCTTTGTAAAATTGTAATAAATTACTTCTGTAAAATTATACATGTTGATTAATTTCACGACGTTATATTAGAAAAAAGAGTAAAAAACACACCAATATGGAAAATGTAATTCTACGCATTCTGTTGGGTTAACTGGTAAATACACCAACAAGTAGTGCAAAATAAAAATCTAAAATCATTCGATGTGTAACTACATAAACATTTTTGGCTTCTATACCAAATATTGTTTTCCGTTTTTTTTTTCAGTTGCATGTGACTGCGCTAAAACAAGCTGTCATTTTGAAAGTATACCATCATCGCTTGTGCTCAGTGAGCAAAATTATGGCAACTATAGTGTACCGGCATTTTATTGTTGCGACTTGAGTTTGATTGCCGTTCGATGGAGTCTTTAGCATGTGGTAGAAATGGCAGACAATGTTGGCATGTGGGTTTTCTCGGCGTATTGCCGCTTCCTTCAACATTGCATTTCATCGTCGCCCCAACTTACGGTTCCTTTCCATATCACCGTCAGGTATGATGAAGAGCCATGTCTTCCAGATAGAAACTCCGTTCACTGTTACTTTGTCACATCTCACCTATCACTGCATAGTGCCGCTGTCTGAGCCACTGTATCCAGCCAGGAATTTGCGTTCCAAAGAAAATCTGTAAGTGACTCATCCACAGCACACACTGCCTCTCGACCTCTTCTAGGGTGGCTGTTGTCGTGGCTGTTGTCGTGGCTGTCGTGGCTGCTGTGGCTGTTGTGGGTGCTCCTGGCTGCACATCCGTCCGATACCTGTAACATGTTTCTCTTGGTGAAGTTATTACAACTACTCTTTACTCGAACCAAGCTTTAATACCATGCGCGAACACAACCAAAGAGTGACCAATCCATGACTGACGAGGAAGTAGACTTTATACATAAGACGTACCACTGCAAATTAGCTCCTTCATTATTAGTATAGCTTCAGATTAGAAAGAATGATTACGATTCATTTGAGGAATTGATTTAATTCGTGTTTTGTTTGGAGTTAGTTGTTATTTTCGTTTTATAAACAGTAAAAAAATATAGAATAAACTCGCCATATAATGCTGAAATACGGCTTCATAGAGGGAAAAAAATTAATCGAATTAATAATAAAAAAAATGGGTGCGTGTACTTTTGTACGCGCGTTAGAAGTTATACTTGTTTGGCGTTTCTAAAATAAAATTTTATTATGTATGTTACCATTTCACGCTTATATTCATTCAGATCTTGTCCTATATCATAATTGAATTCAAACTATATAAATGAAATGTTTTTCAATTTGCTTATTACATGAACTGATTTTCTGTCAGTTTTAAATATAACCACACGTTGGGTAATACCCCTACCACGTTCACTGTCGAATTTCGTTACACTGTGCGCACGCACTTCCGTTGCACACTAAACCTTTACCCTTAACGCGCCAAAAGAATAACAATTTCAAAAGCTACAAAGAAGCAATGAAGAAAACAAGTAAAGAAAAAATAACTTAACACAATTAAAAGAAAGAGATAATCCTGTCGGTTGATATATGTATTGAATAGAAATTGTCTACGGCAATGAAGCATTGAAAGAAAGATAGAAGGAAATATAGGAATGGGCAGTATATTGGTTGATATGAGAAAAGCACAATCTATAGACAAAACAAAGAATGTGCATACTACAGAGAAAAACAGAGAGTGCCCAACTGAAACCCATTGTAAGGTAGGTTTACTTAAAAATAGGATAGACTAGCCCGAGATCCTGACCTAAGTTTTACGGTAAGCAATATTCGTTGTGGTTGAAACATTCAGTTTATAACTGCAGTCGTTCTATTTGTTCAGTTTTTATTTGAGAAAACTTGAACACCGGGTCTGTTGGTAGCTTTGTGATCTCAGATTGAAATAATGTTGGGAATAGATATACAGACATAGTATCTCCAGTAAGCAAACACAGCACTTGAAAAGTACACAATTTAAAAATTATTCCTAACTAAAACCTTAGACGTCGATAAGTACATGCATTAACAAAGTAGCAAAATTCATGTTACGAACCAAAACACAACTTTCAAGGCAATAAAACACTTTTGACCAACCTGTTCGTATTAAATCCAAGGCAAAGTCCCGGCATGGGGACTAGCCACCATATGATCATCTCCATTATCGTAATTGTTCTCGTTAATATCTCAAAATATATCTTATAATGCGCGAGTTAAATCTTCCTCAATACCTTTAATTCGAAGAATATATCCGTTGTAACGAAAGTGAATAGAACTTTTTATTGGATCGGTATTTATACCCGATGATTTCATTCTTGTGTTTCTACAGGTTCTGATTTTGTTACGGTTCTACGTAACAGTAAGAGCGCTATCTTTTTCAAAATCCTGAATCAGTTAAACATTATTAAAAAACATTAAACGTTGATAATGAATATTGTTTGGTTTTTCTGGTACTTGGGAATGTTTTTTAAAAATATTCAAAAAGGATTATGAAATTTTTATTTTCAGTGTGGCAATTGTGTATTATGTAGTGGTACATGAATATTGTCACTTTTTTTTCTGTGGTAGACTATGCGTGCAGCACGTATAGTGTTATTTTTACGATAGGCCTACTTGCATTATTAAAAAGGAGTTGGCAGGAATGAGAGCACTGTGAGGCTGTCTCGCACAGAAATGCGCCAAATGTTCTTTATTGGTCTCTAGTGCACACAATTATTTTGTCGAAATGATGTGTGTGGGAAAGTATGTTTGTAGGAAGCTAAGTAGAGGCAAATGGCGGGGGCGTATCGGGTGTGAAGACATTGAGACTTGACTTGGTGGCGGCGGGTTCCGAACCACAATACAATGCTCCAGTGAGGCTGGAGAGGTGGCTCCATGGATAGCAAGGCCAGGCAGCAATCCTACAACTATACATTTGTCCTGTAACATATTTTAAATATTAATGTACTTGACTTTTGTGTATATTTAAGAATAAAATACGTTAAAGTTTTTTAATACATTAGAAAGTACACGACATTATATTTATTAAAGTTAGTGTTACTTTACTTAACTACTCAATTTAAAATTTACTTCTGTCTTGGTCTATTGTAAGACGAATATTGGGGCAACCTGACAGACATCAACATCAAAATCTGTTCTCTCGTTTTTTTTTTTTTTTACCAAACTGAAGAGGTAATGTGTTCATTCTGATATTTGCACGCACCTTACTTTTTCAGAGAATGTCTACCACAACACGCCCAGCCTGGGATAGTCAAGTGAGCTCATGTATCGTTGGGCAGCCACCATTCTATCCAGCTATTTTTATTCAGATATAACAATGGTTATAAACATATGCTATTTCAAGATCTTTAAACACCATTGAAACTGTTATTGCATACTTAACTTTTCCCTAGCTTCCGCGCATAGTTAGAAATAATAAACGGAGCTCAGTCACAATATAATGAATGTGACGTAAACAAAATGGGCAGCTCACGAGTGCAGGTTCAGAGGACTTATAAGAGAAAAACCTAGCAAAAACACTAGGAGAAGTAGCGAGGCACGGGCAGTGGCGTGTTCCATAACATTCCGCGTAACAAAGAGAGAATATCAAAGGAAGTGTTGTGGAGTAGAACATGCGAACGCATGTATCGGCAGCTGCCACCGTCACGTTAGCAGATTTCATTGTGCACCTAAAGTAAACACAGAATGGACGGAGAAGGTTCGAAATAGCTGAATGTGTGCGTGGCCGGCAATATTGCATGTTGGTTCATTCGCAACCTCCAACCTTAGCCACTGTCTTATTTTTTTAGGCGTGCTAGGTTTTAGCTTAAATGTAACTTAAGGAGTAAAATATTGGGCGCAGTAAAAAGTGAAAGAGTAGTTAAAACACACTATTAACAGTGAATTAAAAGGGCTGGTGAACGAGCGGTACATACAGATAAATGTATGTGGTGGCCAAAGAAGTGATCAACAAAACAAATTCTTGGTTATTGTTTTATGATAAAAATAAATTTCCTCATCTAAGTTTTGACAGCAGACGGTAACAAACTGAGCAGTTTTGTTGAACAGGAATGAAAGTTATTGTCTGTGCACTGCTGCTTTATACACATTATTACAAGTTAACAGGTCTTAGTTATAGTATTGTACAAACCCGCAATTGAATCTGTGGGTATTACATGAAATCGCATTTGCCTTAAGTAAAAAAAAATTTCCATATTTCTTGCATAATACCATGTCAAAATTCCATCTTTACAGGTTTTTGAGCACACAAAATAAAACCAACTGTTTAAGAAAATTGAAACAAGCGGTACTATTAAGAAGTGCCTAGAAATTTTTTAGTTAATATCAAGGGTCAACCACATATCAACAATATGCTAACATTTCTTAATATTCAACAGTTAAATAGAAGTGCAAAAATGTTTCTCTGGGCCAGTGGCATTTTTCAATATGTAACATTATGTAATTTTGTATGTTACTTTTTACTATTAATGTGTATTAAAAAGATTTAAATCACAAATTTTATGTGTGTTTTTGAGAATGTTATGAAACCTGATCCCTATATCGTAAAAGCTAGCGTAGTTACGCAGTGAAATATTTTTTATTACAAGATTTTATTTTAAGTTCCGCTTTATAGCACTTGGACAATCCGTTAGGGCCGACAAATTTGATTAGGTACGGGTTTTCGTACCAAACTTAAGTTTGCAACTAAAAAAGCACATGCATCTATATCGTACCAAAAACTCGAAGCAGGTGGTTTTTAGTCGAAAGGAAGCTGTCACCCAACTCGACTACGAAGGCCGCCATTATGTCATATCTCCCAGGACGCAGTCAATACATTCGCAAAATTGTAAATATTTGTCGAAAACGTAACATTGCGTTACGATTTTTTCATATAAAACAGAATCTCTGAAATTTTAAATGTATAATGTAATTCTGTTTGAGTTTAATTTTTTGACAACAGTATTAAAATGTCCTGATTAAATTATAATGGAACTTATCCAGTAGAAAAACATATTGCTGAATAATATATGCAGATGTGTCGTACACTCCCAGCAGAGAGTGTTTTTTAGCACAAGCAGAATGTGTTGTAGAACATACACAATAGCAACCAAATGAGAAAGTGTTTTACTGAGGTGATGACAATATTTTTGTCACGTGTTGTTTCACTGCGACAGAAAACATAAACTAATATTTCGAGGGTGTTGTTAGTTCAGCGTGTTGAAACGTCAGACGTATGACAGTGGAAAAGTGTTTGAAATCTTTTTTTTAAGGGGAAATAGTATCATCGTGACGTGACTGAAGATATGACTTNGCTCCTTCTGCCGCGCGAGGTTGAACGGCCCTTCTGGAAGTCAGCCCCGCCGGGGGGGGGGACCCTCCCCCTCACTGGGAGAGGGGTCCTCGAACTCTCGTACTCTTGTGTCGAGTTTCACTACGCCTCGCGATATTAATCGAAAGCACGGCTGAGGATCCTGCCAAAACTACAATAATTTGAGTTACATTATAAAAAAAAATTTTCTTTGGAAATTAAGGCTTCAGGGTTGTTGGTTATTTACTCCGTTTTTAACAACTTTATTGACACGACAAAGAAAACTGTAAAGTGCGAGGATACTCCAAGCCTTCATACGAAACATAATTAGGCAGGTAGTACATAGTTGCCCCAAATTACTGTATCTGGCGAGCTAANCTCGCGATATTAATCGAAAGCACGGCTGAGGATCCTGCCAAAACTACAATAATTTGAGTTACATTATAAAAAAAATTTTTCTTTGGAAATTAAGGCTTCAGGGTTGTTGGTTGTTTACTCCGTTTTTAACAACTTTATTGACACGACAAAGAAAACTGTAAAGTGCGAGGAAACTCCAAGCCTTCATACGAAACATAATTAGGCAGGTAGTACATAGTTGCCCCAAATTACTGTATCTGGCGAGCTAACACAATTATTTATTTTTAATTTAGAGGCATCTACATGAGATACGGAGGACGGAGAAGTGGTCCAATGGCGTCACGCTCGCCACCGGAATTATGTGTTCCCATCGGTTTGTTAAATCCAGCGCAAATGTACAAATGAACCCTTATAAGCATACTTTCATTCATGGCTTCCGGTGTTTCAAATATACATTTTGAATGCGCGTGCTGTAGTTAACCTCACACTGTAGTAGTCTGATAGCGAGGTCTCGTAGCTAGTTGCTCACAGAATGAGGAATGGGGAAGGAATGGGCCATGGAATGTAGCAAGTAACAATCCCAGCATACGCCTCGAGTGATCTCGGGAAGCCATGGCAAACCCATATCAGGATAGTTAGACATGGAATCGAACCCATGTCCTCCCGAATGCGATCCCGAAGATTTACCACTGCGCCACCTCGCTCTATTTCGGTTATAATAATATTAACCACTGATAACCTAGATCAGTAGCACGGTTTACAAGTCAGTTACTAACAGGCAATATCGTTGGCAGTGAGTCTCGCAGTCTACAGTACATGCAAACAAAATCCTGCGTCGTGTACGTAATTGTGTATACTAGGTCATAATGGGTTCAGAGAAAGAAAGTCCGGCTCCTTTGTCTGCCAATGCCTTCGCGACTTCACTGATGAAGATCGTTCGTATCCTTGACCCAATCCGTCTTTGTTTAAAACGCATTAGGCCCTGTTTCTTTTATGGACTGCCGGTGTAACGCGTTTATTAAGGTATCTTGCCCGGGGAGGGAGGGGATTGAGGACTTCAGGAGAATCACATCACATCTGTAAACAGACAGCATGCGCTTACTTACAAGTGTAACACGAGTGCGGAAAATGACCGATTGTTTGTGTATCACGGAGAAAATCGCTAACATCGCACACACAGTTAATTACTATTCCTGGATATTTCCAGGGTCAGATAAGACTTATCGGTCATACATGCTAAAAAAAATGCACTGGTTTTACATTTAAAGTTTTCTTAGAATGTTGTTGTATAGCTGCGGCTGCCACAGAAGAAATGTGACAGAGAAGGCAGGGAGTTTGTGTTTCATCTGCAACACTTGCTTAGCAACCTTTACTTTATAGGGTCTTCAAAAGTACTTTTAGAATTCACGACGTTTTTTTTTTTCGTGTAGGTCGTCATTGAAGTTGACTGGCAACTTGTTTTACAGCTTTTGTTTGCTAGAGAACAAAATACACTTGATGGCTGGCAGCATGGCAGGTTGGCACGCCTGCGACAACGGTTATGTTCGAATACGTAATTTGCTTGTTTACATGTTTGAAAATTTTGCAAAATTTATTTATTTTTGTACTTAAATATTATGTAATATTTTACAGTTAAAATCTTCAGAGTGAAGAGATCGACGAATCTTATGCAAGTCAACAGTTCAGCTGGGTTTACGATAGAACAATTAAGCGTTAACTTATCAGTTACTACGTGTACAGAAGAACTGAAAAAGTGTTACTATGTGTTTGTTTCCAATTGAAATTAGCAGGTCGTATGCGGTAATGAGATTTCCGTAAGCTTTATTTATGTTTTATATCCTATGTAAACGTTTTGTAACAGTGGCCAATCAGAACCAAGGAGTCAGTTTATTTGGCGGGAAACTATTATTTACAGTAACATAAGCATCAAAAGCATTAAAAAGGCATTTGTAGTCACATGCGCATTTATGATTATAATTGTGAATTAAGTTAGCAAAAATAACCTTCTCTGCTTGAAAATGTTTACTTCGAAGAATTGGCTGCTTTTATATGGTTGTATTATACGAGGTTGCGTTATGAATAGTTATCAACCAAAAGCAACAAGAAGTTACTCATACAACTAATAAGCCTACTTTCCTCTAAATGGTTGCAAATAATTTTTAAATATGTTCTTAAAAGCTAAGATTGTAGTACTTGACTTCTCTTTGAAAGCAATAGCATTANGATAATTTTTAAATATGTTCTTAAAAGCTAAGATGGTAGGTATTACTTGACTTCTCTTTGAAAGCAATAGCATTATAAATGAAACCAGAATTTTATGCAACAGTAATGGGACAATTACANTGAATAGTTATCAACCAAAAGCAACAAGAAGTTACTCATACAACTAATAAGCCTACTTTCCTCTAAATGGTTGCAGATAATTTTTAAATATGTTCTTAAAAGCTAAGATGGTAGGTATTACTTGACTTCTCTTTGAAAGCAATAGCATTATAAATGAAACCAGAATTTTATGCAACAGTAATGGGACAATTACAAACTCACACGTACCTTACCGGGACTCGAACCCAGAACATTTCTTATCATAAGCTAGCGCGTAATCCATTGCATTATTGAGATCGAATCCGGAGCATCAACTTCGGATTTACTCAGTTTCGAATGATAGGGTTTACTAACCTAAAATTCTCTTTTTGAGAATAAGTGACTGAGCCACTTAAAACACATAAATGTACGTGGCCTACTGTAGCGCTACGTGTGTGAATAACTTGGTGGAAATCGGTGAGATATGGCATAAAAATTAATCTTCTTAATTGAAGCTATCGTACAAAATTTCCAAAAAAAAAGAGGCTCTATATACGGTCCTTCTAATGTATACTGTCTACATGCAAATTTTGGTTGAATTTGGTTAAATTTTTTAATATGTGTGGCAAACATATCTAGATTATTTATAAAGCCGCCATTTTGAACATCGTTGTCTGACCCATTTAAATAATGAAAGTTTACATGGTCGTATATGGCATTTATGGTGTGCACAATTTGGAACACATTAGTTGAAATGTTCCAGAATAACATTTGGTGAGAATCGGTTGAATGGTCCTTGTGATATGGCATAAAATATCCATAAACTTTCGTGTTGCAATCTCTATGAATAGAGTACAAAAAAGTAATGTAGTAGCACATTCAATGACTGTATACTGTCAATATACAAAGTTAAGATGAAATAGATTACATAGTTTCGTAGATACAGCACACAGAACTAAAATGATTTCCTAGCTGCCATTCTAAAAATTAGTGTCTCATACTTACAAAAATGCATATATTAATATGGCCTCCTACAGTAAATCATCTTCGCCAAATGTTGTATTAATGGGTTGATTGTTTCCCGAGATATGTGATAAATCTTTATTTTTTATTGGTGGGTCTATGTTGCAATATGGCAGTGAAATGAGGCTTTGCATAAACAAATTTGATGATTGTTATAGGTAATGCCAGCATACAAAGTTAAGTTGGAATTTGTTTTGTTGACAAATTATAATGGGCTAAAATAATTATGTAGCCACCGTTTTGGGAATAAGTGCCTGATCTACTTAAAACAGACCAGTTCACACCACCTGCTGCAGTATTATTTGTTTGTAAAATTTGATAGGCATATGTCAATTGCTTCCCGAGATATGACATACAAACTTTATTTATTCGTACAACACTGTCTTACAAAATGGAGGATAAAAGATGCTCCGTATAGATACAGTTGATAGTTGTAATATCTACTGCCAGCATACAAAGTTAAGTTGGAATTGCTATTTGGCCGCCATCTAGAAAATAAATGTCCGACATACTTGTAACATATTTGCACACACAAACTGCCGCAGTACTACTTTGCCAAATTTGTTAGCATTCTGGCAATTTTTTCCCGAGATATCACACAACAAATTTATTAATTCATGTAGTGCTATCTTACAAAATGGCGTGCGAAGTGGTTTTTTAGTTTATATGGTGCCTGCAATAGTATCTATTGCAAGCATAATATACAGCGTACAAAAGATGGTTGAAATTTGTCAAACGGTATGGTAGTTACACCAAATAAACCTAAAGTATTTGTATGGCCACCATATTGAAAAGANACTGCCGCAGTACTACTTTGCCAAATTTGTTAGCATTCTGGCAATTTTTTCCCGAGATATCACACAACAAATTTAATAATTCATGTAGTGCTATCTTACAAAATGGCGTGCGAAGTGGTTTTTTAGTTTATATGGTGCCTGCAATAGTATCTATTGCAAGCATAATATACAGCGTACAAAAGATAGTTGAAATTTGTCAAACGGTATGGTAGTTACACCAAATAAACCTAAAGTATTTGTATGGCCACCATATTGAAAAGAAGTGCCTAATTAAGTTCAATTACTTACAGTTACCTGGCCTATTACAGTACTAATTACTTGGTTGAGTAGTTTTCTAGATATATAATAAAATCTTTACTCCTTCATTTGGCCTGCATACCACTGTATGCACGCGGTTGCTTACTTTACCGTGTTGAGGTTGAGGTCGGGGCTTAAAAACTCACGACTACTCTTCTTACGACTACAGTGACTTCCATGTCTTGGAAAACTGTTAATGTGGTTCCGAACTAAATTTCGATCGTTTTCTGTAAACTTTTTCTTCTTTTCATTCGAAGTAGGGTGTTTACCACGGCCGTCTTTGTAAACGAAATCGCTNGTAGGGTGTTTACCACGGCCGTCTTTGTAAACGAAATCGCTTGTTTTCTTCTTCGTTTGCAAAGTTTGCATTTTACAATGTGAAATTGTGAAAATTGTTTTAAATGTGTTAGCACACACTTTAATCTCTTCGCCATTACCAGAGCAGAGTCAGTATATGTTCCATGNCTTGGAAAACTGTTAATGTGGTTCCGAACTAAATTTCGATCGTTTTCTGTAAACTTTTTCTTCTTTTCATTCGAAGTAGGGTGTTTACCACGGCCGTCTTTGTAAACGAAATCGCTTGTTTTCTTCTTCGTTTGCAAAGTTTGCATTTTACAATGTGAAATTGTGAAAATTGTTTTAAATGTGTTAGCACACACTTTAATCTCTTCGCCATTACCAGAGCAGAGTCAGTATATGTTCCATGCCTTCTGCGATTTATTTAATGCACTTGAATGCGGCCCAAAATATATGTAACCTGTTCACTTTCGTTAAGGCGGTAAAACTGTATGGAAAGCTTCTCTTTTTGTTCATGGGAAAACTTATCACAGTCATTAGTACACTTACAAGGTACCTCTTCCCTTAGCAAGCGTTTCGCAGGACGAGGATTCCCTGAAGAGTTTGGATACGGATGACCACTCTCTCGTGCAGCTTTCCAACTACGCTGCAGTTTAATGTTGGTTAGTGGTGGCTCGGAGGTGGTTGGAGAATAGTCTTGGTCACTCATTTTAACTCACGAACACAATGAAATGCCCACAGCGATACGAAAGGTGAGAGAGAACGCACTACCTACAGGTACACGATACGAAAGGTGAGAGAGAACGCACTACCTATAGGCACACGCCGCACTCGCGCTGACTAACACGCGGTAGTTGCGCGTTATGTGGAAATGCCGGCTCCTTCTTACTGCGTTTTGATTGAAAACGCTGTGATAGCTCTTGCGCTATCTATCAACAGCTCCAGAAACTAAACCGTTCGACACAGGCACTTGGAACTGTTCCTAAAACATTGGCGATGGCACATACAACGATGTACTATCAAAAAACACATTTTCCATGTTTTGGCACTTACAGCCTTTTCCATTTACATGCCACAAATGTATCTCTACGTATGGCGCTATCGTGCTATCTTAAAAAAGAGGTTCTGTACACATATTGTATTGTTGTAACAAATACTGTCAGCATACCAAGTTAAGTTGAAATTCATGCCATGGTTTCGAGGATACACGAAACTTAAATGTATGTTTTGCTGCCATTTTGAAAGTATGTTTCTGACCTACTTAAAAAATGCGAATTTGCATAGCCTACTGTAGTAATACTTCTTTGCCAAATTTGGTAGGAATCAGTTAATTTTTTTCTGAGTGTTGACATAAAATGTATTTCTTCATGTAATGCTGTATTTTAAATGGCTGCCAAAGGTGTTATGTCTTGGCATATATGTATTAAAGGCTTTCAGCATTGACAGTTTGTTAGAAATTGACTAAACAGTATGGTATACGCAGAAAATAAACAAAAAAAAATTGTGTGGTTACCATCTTGAAAATAATTGCCTTATACATTTAAATCGCTCAAGTTTTCATGGCGTGCCATAGTATTACTTATGTGCCAAATTTGGCGAGAATCGGTTGAGTAGTTTTCAAGATATAATGTAAAAGCTTTATTATTTCATGAAGTCCTATCATCAAAAATGGCGGACCAACAGCAATACCAATCTCTAAATTCAATGCTTACATAGTGCACTGTCAAAATGGAATATTTGGTTTAAATCGGCTGAAAGGTACCCGAGATATGACTTATCACTAAAAATTTAAAAATAACCGCAATTTTTAAAATGAGCACCCGGCGTGGGCGAAAAGTATAACATTCAGATGTCCTTACTAAGTGCAATACCCAGACAGGAGTGTTATTTATAAGTCTATCTTTCCTCCGGAAATAAGTCTAAAAATGGAGGCAGTTGCTCGTGCGAACAGGATCGGGGGGAAATTGGCAGTGGTCTACGTTGAGCAACCATCCAGCCATTCCTCTGGAGTGGTTGTGGAAAAGCACGGAGAATCGAAACCGGCGTGGCTTGACTGGTAGTCAAATTCATGTATCCTAGAATGTAAGTTCAATATTTGGCCACTGCGCCACCATGTTCTGTGTGTGGCAGAAAACAGCCNCCATTCCTCTGGAGTGGTTGTGGAAAAGCACGGGGAATCGAAACCGGCGTGGCTTGACTGGTAGTAAAATTCATGTATCCTAGAATGTAAGTTCAATATTTGGCCACTGCGCCACCATGTTCTGTGTGTGGCAGAAAACAGCCGCTCCACTGTACATTTATGTACAACATTCTAGTAGATGCAGTAATTAGGGGAAAACTGTGGTTGCATCATCGGGAACCTGGCGCTCACCAGAGATGGCAAAGGCCCAGCACAATTACTACCTTTCTGCGTTCCACTCCTGCCTTAAAGATGCTGATGTGGACTGTCCTGGGTCTGAGTTGAAACTCACGTTTACGACTGGATAACATCATAATCTCCTCTTTGCTGAATGTTATTATTACTACATAAACAGAAGATGGTTATGAGATTATGACAAAACATTTGGCAGCAGAATTCTATGAAATCATAACATTAGTTTACATTATTGTGTACTACCGCTCCGGTCCACGTTGCTACATTCTGCCGGGGAGGTAATTCGTGACGAAGAAGACAATACGAACAATGCCAATCTAAACAAACGAGGAACAAGGTAAAATTAACCAAAAATGCAAAATTACGTTTTGCAACTTTAATGGAGGCAGTCGCTGCAAAGCCCAAAATTGTAAACAACCTCCTTCAATAAATAAAGACATACAGTCAGTGGCAGTGAGTACTGGACGCAGTAGCATGTACAGTTAACATTTGCTTGGATACAATATTTCATTTCCCACGGGCGAATTACCATCGCCATAATCTAGGCTGCCCCTTAAGGCAACATATACCCTTAAACACCAAGAGACGTACGTCAGACTGAGTTCTTTATAATTTCCAATATTCATCTTATCTTTAAGCGCCACCAAATTACATAGACAGGTGAAAGGCCATGTTATAACCCAACGGCATCGCTGCTCTCAAATTGCCCTGCCAGCGCGCACTTGACTAACTAACGACGTGCACTCCTGCAACCTTCTCGTGACGTCACGACGCCGCTACTAAACTTAAGGCAGCGACTAGAAGATATCCTGATCATCAGCAACAGTGGCCACTGTCACTATGCGCTGCCTACCAAAAGCAGAGCGCAAAATCACAACTAAATGCCCTGCATACATTTTACCAGCAACACAACCCTCAACTCCGAAATATATAAAAATTACCAGAATCGACACACGGGAGCGCGGAGTGGTCGACGACGCGAAAGACTATACAAAAAAAGCAGTGGCACAGCGAAGGTCACATTCAAGACAGAAGTACGCGCGTGTACTGTTTGCGCACGTGTCCGTAAACCACAACTGACAGAATCCAGGCGGCCACCAATCTCATGTTTTCTCCGTATTTTATTTTAACCTACCCTATTTCTAAGTGTTAAGTGTACGTCCGAGGTAGGGACGGGAGTTGAGGTGCGTCTCAGGGCTATACCCCACACGCCTACAGGAGAGGGAATTTCATGCAAGGAGGCGTGCATCGCGACAGAGAGGGATTAAGGCAGCCATGGCTCCAATTAGGGCCATGGACCTCATCCCTGAGTGTTACTATAGCTGTGGCTATATCTAAGAAGAGAGAGGGGAGGAAACCAGCATAGGCACCGTAAAAAAACCCCCGACAGGAAAGAAGTCCAAAACTTATGCATGCATTACTGAAAATGCTAAATGAGGCAGCAGGTGTGGATTCCATGCTCTTTAATGTAGAGTTGAAAATCTAGAAGAGAAAGAAGCGGGGCTGTGGGCGCAAACGCCCTTGAGGTTGAACTACTGATTAATAAAGGTCGGGAAGTGACTCAAGCAAGCAATCACGCGTTGTCTACTCGGGTACAGTGTAACTTCACGACCGCTCGTCGTAATTCCAGCTATAGCATTTGACTCTAACAGCCACGAGGGCTCAGAACACAAACTTAAGGCGTGTATGTTGGTGAAAAAGGTAATGGAAAATGAATTTATAAGGCGGCACCAAAAACAAATTTTGAAAAAAAAAAAAAAAAAAACATTGTGATATCTTCAACCAAAGGAATCACACAAATAAAAAGAATTTACATCACCAAATTGTCACTCAGGGTCGGTCAGCAGTTCATATGAAATTCTAACTAAAACAAAATTAATTAAGTCATATGAAAAATTTTTCACAAATTCAAAAATGTGGCAAATAAGAATTTTGCTAAATGAAACCCGGAAGAAATTAAATGTTGAAGTTAGTAATGAATAAATAGGATGAATAGCTGAACGTGTGTAAACACATCTTTATAAAAAAAAAAATTAAAAAAAAAAAAAAAAATCTCTTGTAATACTAACAGTGCTTCCCGTCTTGAATAATTGAGGAGTCTCTACTCTCAGGTAACGTGGTAATTGAGGTGACGGAGAAGTACCGAAGACCTTAATGAATATTGAGAGACGGTAATATCTTGTCAGGGTTGTCGATGATCTAATGACGGGCTGCGGTGTGGAACAGCAGCCACAACGTTGAGGCGTGAGCACAACCAAGACTCGAATTGCTCTTTCCCGTTCTCATTCTCTTCAAACCAGGGTAGTTCAGGATCTTCACTCGAACAATGTTACAAACAGCAATCATCTCGGAAGAAAATTAACACTTTTCCTTTTCTTACAACTTCAAATTAGATTTACTTTTCATTTATACCATTTACACGTTTCTCACAATTCTTGCAGAATTTTTTTTTTTAAGAAACCAATATATATTCTTTTCGTTTTTTTTTTCCGTAGATATATAAAATTTTAATGGACAAATTCAACATTTACAACACAGAGAAAATATTAAATAAATCACACAGCAATTCAAATTCAGTATTAATGCTCTACATGCTAAAACAAAAATAAAAAAATAAAAAAACCGTGAGTACTAGCCTATATTGAATGGCACATTGTTTACCGAACTTATCAGCATTAATCCACTAGCTGTGCCCTGCCCTCAGGATGTGTTCCGATTTGCACGTTTTGTTAAGAAAAATGTCACATACCCAATTTAGTGTTCAAAATCTGTGACATATTTTTGTAGTAGGTATTTTGCGTTTTGTCAACTTTGAAGCTTTGAATCTCACGAATAACATAATCTCTACCATGTTGGTTTTGCCGATTGAAAGTCTAAAAAACACAGGCAAATTTGGGTTATTATAATAAATAAAAGTGTATTACAATCATTATGATGTCAAATGCCGAAACAGTTATTTAACATATATTTTTATCCTATAATTTAATACAATTTGTATTTTCTAATAATTTTAATGTGATGGTTTTAAACGACACAGTGCTGCATATGTTTTTATATAGAAAAATGGATTATTTAACGAAGTGTTGGGTTTTTATTTTCATTGTTATAATGTTACTTCTTTCTGTAAACCATAAAGACATGATGTACAATAGAGAGCACTGTAATACCAACAGATGAAAATCAATGTGTTCTAATCGAAACCTTACAAAACACAAAATGAAAATTATGAAACACCAAATTCTAAACCAGTTGGAACACGGCCTGTCATTATCTTCGTAGAAACCAGTGATTATGTAAATTATGCGTACATGAGTTAGAGTTATAGGCTGGTCAATCGCAAACCAATCGATTAATCAATTGTTGTTTATAAATCTACATATTGATTCTCAAAGTACAATGATTGATTCCTTTTTCACACAAAAAATGTGAAAAATATATTAATAATAAAAATTGTAATATCGACTTTTGTGATTTATCAATAATTTCTATATTGGAATCTAAGCAGATCCAATAGGATGTTCGTTGCAGGAATGTCTTTCTTTCCTGCTTATTACATACAGACAAGTGCATTTTATTTGTTTCGCGATCGTGATTAGATAAGCCTATGTATTGCCCCTCACCCAGGTCCCATTAATTGTTATGTGTGTGCATACCAGTAATCTTATTCTAAGTGCAGTATGTTCTAATATGCACAGTTAACTAAAATTATTCAATCATTGTTTCAGGGATCCATTCCAGTGTCACTGGGACGATTGAAGCGAGTTTTTTCACCAGCTCAGGTGCAAGAACTGACAGACCACATAAGAGATTTGGACAGCCGATTCTATGGCATTGGGAGGAAATAGCCTATGAATTTGGCTTTCGAATATATGCACTACTCTGAGCAATATTTCGCATAGGTTCAACAATGTCAAGAAGGCAGAAGGGCGACACTGGGCCTAATATTCCTGCAAGGGACACAGTTTGTCTCCGGTCACCAATGCAGTATCGGCATAGCCATAGGATTCAACAGAGTACAGTGCCAGAAGGGTTTCCATAATTTGAAACAAGTGGTGGAAGAAAATAAATGTAATGCCCATTGCATATTCAATATGGACGAAAGTGGAATCTCTTGTGCCCCAAAGTAATTTTTCCCAAAGGCAAACATTTAGTTAGCAAAGTGTCTTCAGCATAGAGAGTTACAGTAGTTTTTTGCATGAATCCTATTGGTTTATATATACCCCCCACCCCATGCCATTATTTTCCTCCTGATCCACATGATATCTGATAGTGGATTCATAAACTTTGAAATGTATCTTGTTTGGCTTAAACATTTCAAGAACTATGCCAAACTCTCTGAGGATGACCCAGTACTCGTTATACTAGATAACCATTCGTCTCGCTGTTCTCTTGGGGCTGTCCTTTTTTTGCAGAGAACACAATACCACACTCCTGTCACTAACCCTTTGATCGAGGATACTTCAGCCCCTGAAATCATCGTTTGCTAACGAAGCTGACAAATGGATGCGCAACCACCCTGTTCGTGCAATTTCCCAGACAGATATCTGCTTGCTGTTCCGCAATGCTTATGAAAGGTTTGCTACCATGGAAAAAGCAAAAAATGGGTTTTGTGCATCAGGAATTCATCCTTTTAACCCTGACGAGTTCAGCTATGAGGATGTTCTCCCATCTAATGTGACTGATAGGTCGCATCTAGAAGAGCCAATGGACACTGGCGACGAAATCGTTCCTGGTGTTGTAAAGGTTTCTGTGCAAAGTCAGGAAACTGTGGCTAGGCTTTCCAGCGCGGACACATCCCCTTAAACTACTGAAATTGTTCCTGATGTTGTAATGGCTGTTTCTTTGTCTGGTGAGAATATGACAAATGAGGACCAAATACCCTCGACTAGCGATGTAAGTCGTGACTTTGGATTCGATTTTCCTGACTGTAGTGAGAATATTTCGCTTAGGGCCACTGAGATTAGTAGATCGGGTGGTGAAATAATTCTCGAGGCTGAAATGCGTGCTTGTGAGTCAAGTAGGGATAGTGACAAAGAAAGCGGTTCTCCCAATGCACTAATAATTACAGGTCTACTATAGCACAAAATAATGAAGCAACAGCAATCTCCCCAGCCGACATCACTCCTCTTCCCAAAGCAGACACTACTGGCAAGGGAGAAAGAAAGGGAAGCCAATCAGAGGCCATGACAGGCTCTGCATCTAAAAATGCTCTTTTGCTTGCGAATGAGAAGGAAAAGTCACGAGATTCACGGATGCAAAATAAAAGGGGAAAATTTCATGTCCAGTAAAGAAGATTACATCATCAAAAACTGTAGAAAGTGATATATGTATTCTGCCCAAGACACGGTGAGGTATACACTGAGCCTATTTCTGAAGACTGGATACATTGTATCAAATGCCAACAATGGTGGCATGAGCAATGTTCGTCATTTGAAGTAGGCTTAATATTTACATGTGACCAGTGTTTAATGCGCACTCTTTGGGTACAAGCTGCTCACTCTTAGGAGCTAGGGCTCCTAAGAGTGCGCATTTGCAATTTTTTTTTGTGAAAATTAGAACATGTCTATGTGATTGCGCCTGTAAGCACCAAGTTATAATTGATCTATAAAATGTCATGTGAGTGAATTATATATTTTTTACTTTAAACTATAATAGTAAAGAGAGTCGATTTGTTTGGTGCGCACTCTTTGGTGCCTATACCCTAACCTAAATTATACAGGTTGAGTACAAAATAATACCCCAACTTTGAAGGTCTATAATATCAAAACCAAACAACCTGCAACCTTGGTTGACCAATCAAATGAACTGTGGAACCGTGAAGTTTGTTTATCATACATGCATAAATGTTCAATGTGACAAACACAAGCGGCCCGCATGAAATCTACGCGATAATCAAACTCGTTCCACACTCTTGTCAGCATGTCCGATGTAACGGTTTGGATGGCGTCCGTAATTCTCGTTTTGAGGTCGTCAATGTTAGCCGGCAATGTTGGACGAAATGGGGAAGCAGAGTGGTGTATATTTGCATGTAAACAGTTTCCTGGAGCTACATATATANTGTACAGTAGTTTTGAATGTAACATAATTTGTCACTGGTATGCGAAGAATGATAAAGCAAACCAAGGGATTCACCAGACAATTAATGAGTAACTTACGGTTAAATAGAATAAATGTGCACATTTACAATGCACATTATTACAGGTTTCTAACTCACCGTTGACAAAAATAGCTTTAATATAACAAATATTTAAAAATACGTGGCCAGGATTGCACCACCAAATTCGTAAATGCATAGCTGATACACAACATATGGAACTCTTGAACTTGCAGCCTCCATTCTAAATTCACAAATGTCAACACTGCCAAGTTGAAAAGGCGCCGTGAATGAATGCTACCGTTCTGAGCACTGCTAAAGAATGGCTGGTCTTTAAACTGCAACTGTTAATTCTTTCGTAGTAAAAACTGTTCTTCAGCTCATTGTTGCTCGTTAGTCCGCAACGCAGGAGAAATCACAAACATTCTCAAACACAAACCAATATGTAACAGTATGTATGGTAATTTCTTGCAGCCAAAATAATTAACAGCTTTCGCAGCAGGGAGCTGTGTAAACCTAGGATATTTTGATACTGCATACGCAGAATTTAAGTGTTCCTTAAGTTAATTAATTAATTCATTTACTAAAAAATCTCTCCTGCAATTCCATGATCCTCAGGATCCCTGGGATATAGCATTAGTCAAAAATGTTTCAAAACAAACATATACCTACACAAAATATTTGTAAATATTTCTAATAGTTTTTTTTTTTTGGAGTCTGAAAACTTTGATAGTTTGAGAAGAAGGTGCCCACTGTATGACATAACAGCATGAAAACATGAAAAATAAATTTGTTTAAGGGAGGATATCTTTAGAAAATATGATTATGTTATGTATGCGAAACACGCTGCACTTAGTTTTGAGACTATTTTATAAATGTGAGTATTCCCATAAAGATGACTATCAAAATGTAAGCCTCAAAACTTTGTAGGCTGACTTTCTTTCATAGTCTCTATATTTTTGTTGTTTTTATGTGAGGAATTTCATTAAAACTGTTTTATTAAAGTTTTAAGAAAGATTGTTTGCTGTAAACCATTTATCTAGTTATGGATAGTCTCATTTAATGCCACCATTAAATGACCATTAAATTGCTGTCGGCTTCTCATCTTTACATAAAAATGTAGTATCATCCGCAAAGAATAGACTGTTGGAATGCAGATAATTTACGAATAGCGTATTAAAAATAAATAAATATGATAAAGGTCCAAAGATGGTACTTTGGGGAACAATGTTTGATTAACACTTTTTTTAAGACACTTGTATTTATACCATCTGCATTAATTGCAACCTGCTGATATCTATGAGACAAGTCAGATGTAAACCATGATAAAGTACGTGCCTCCTCGCAGGGAATTCAGTGAGTAAAGATCAATTCAGTGGAAAGTTGTTGCATTAATTTCACAGCCGTATAACTGTTTTGGGTCTTCTACCCACCGCGTGACCGCAACCTCCTGACAGCGTCTTAACTTATTGTGTGTGTCTGGCATGTGAGACGGCCATTCAACAATCCCACTCAACGTTCAGTGGTGTATGACAGGGCCAATACTCTCGCTAGGGAGGCACAACAGGATTGTTGCATCATACCGACGATGTCACCTCATCGCGGAGTGAACTGAGGAGAGCCACGTGGGCGAACGGCCCACGCCCTGGGTGAGTCTCTCGTGCTCTGGCGCCTTCACAACTCTACAAGTACAGTAGAAAGTCGCTTATCCGTGCTAATAGGGACCAAAGGTAATTCGGATAATCGAAAATCCGGACAACTTAAATATGTAAAAAATGAAGATAAAATAATTTTTTTTAAAAACTCGTTTTCACACAACGTAAAATTTATTACACATGCATAGAACTTAGTAGGCTTATCCAAAACAGAAACTGTAAATAAAATTTAAAAAAATTAATTAAATAGGTTAACAAGTAACCACCCCCTCCCAGACGTGTTTATTGCGTATTGACACTGGTTCGGTATTGTTTGAGCATAACCTGTGTGAAGTGCAGTAAATAGTTGTATTGAGTGAAACACGTATACATAAAACGCATGGACGGGTGAACGAAAACTAATCTGGCTCACAACGCCTGCAAGTGGCCGTAGCTGCGAGAAAATGACAGAATGGCGCAAACAATATCACATTACACAAAACAAAAATAAAAAAGCACGTGAGTAGACGGAGGGTTGCTCTGAACAACACAACAATTATCAAAACAAGAGTTGATCAAAGTACAATACAGAGATTTTCATCCGTAACTACGGAGGAAAACATTGCCCGCTTCTGCGACGCGATTTTAGTGCAACACATATGGCCAGCTGGATCCGACGAACTGGGCCCCACTTTGACTGTAACAATCCAGTTAAAACAAGCACTGAAAATAATACCACATAATTCACTGACTTACTGCATCCGTTAACACTTGTTTATTTCTATAACACATTGCACAATAGGTGGTCTGCTCATTAACTAAGATGCCAATTAGAAATGCACATGGCCGCAATATAAAGCCCTATAAATACGTGGTGCCGTAAGTGCTGGTTCTAACATTTGGCCATAGGCTTTAACGTCGGCTTCACGTCGCAACGGAGCAACGGATCGACGTGATTTTTTGCACAGGGATAGTTGGAGGTCCGGGAAGTGACAAAGGCTACTTTTTATCCCGAAAAAATAATTCCATTGTCTCAGGAAAAAAAATTTGTAAAAATAGCGCTCGGGGTACAATGTTGCGTCAATGTCACGCAAAAAAGTGATAGAGGCCCTGAACCGAACTCTACGGGATATACGAAACAATACAGACATTATGGGAGGAATGGTTGTATTGCTGGCTGGTGACTTCCGCCAAACTCTACCGATGATTCAGAGGGACACACCTGCAGATGAAATCAACGCCGGTCTCAAGTCGTCAAGCTTATGGACAAATGTCAAGAAATTCAGCATCACGACAAATATGAGAGTGCACCTCTACAATGACGTTGATACAGGACATTATGCTGATACACTATTAAAAATTGGAGNAAATATGAGAGTGCACCTCTACAATGACGTTGATACAGGACATTATGCTGATACACTATTAAAAATTGGAGATAGACGGTTAGAAACAGATGCCGAGGGCTGTGTGTCACTAACAGCGGATTTAAGTGATTTGGTGCAGATTGATACGGAACTGATTGCTAGCGTTTACCCAGATCTACAAAGAAATATAAATGACGACCAGTGGCTATGTAAAAGAGCGATTCTAGCACCAAAAATTAGCATCGTTAGTGCTCTGTTCTGTGTTTATGATCGATGTCTGTCTAATAACAAATACCGTTATTTCTGACTATAAGTTTGGTACTATAACCACGCGAGCGAAGCCGCGGGTAAACTCTAGTGATTTAATAAAACACGTTTTCAGACGTAATGACTGACTGTTCTCCGTGTGAAAAAGATATAATGTATCTGACAATGGCACTGACTAGCGCATTCCGTTAGTGAATGGGTCATAGGACCTGTTCATGCATGCATGTTTCTGTCAAGCACGCATGCATCTAGGGTACGGGTATAGTAACACTAGGTATAAGATCACTGTAACGTGAGTCTCCACAAGTATCTCACCCGTAAAAGTATGTAGCAGCTCTTGCCCCCTCTACTGGGAAACAAAACACACTATGAAAATGGTATAGTGACAGTTTGGTGTTCTGTTTTTAAATTGTTTTCTTAATGTTTATACTGATAGAATAATGTTCACATATGGTTGCCATTACTGTTAGATATGAGTTTGTCTGAATAGTATCCATAATGATGTTATACTCTTCTCAAACTGTAAGTTCTGCTCCATACTGTTAAAGCTTTCAGAATANTGAATAGTATCCATAATGATGTTATACTCTTCTCAAACTGTAAGTTCTGCTCCATACTGTTAAAGCTTTCAGAATAGACTGTTCAGTCATTATCGACTTGACGAAACAAACATTTATGTCAATAATGTAACAACATACTGACCATAGCGTTTTAATGCGGTTCTGAAAGTATTATTCCACAATGAAATCTCATACTACCCTGGAAAGTTCTACAAACATGCTGTTACATTATACTTTTATATGTGTACAATAGCACTGTTACATAATAGTTTTATACTGTCAAGCAATGTCATTATTTGGTACAAAATAATCAGTACAGCTGATGCTCACTGAGGTGGTATACTTTATTACAGTATTTAGTGATTAAAAAACAGGTTTGGTGTGTAGGGAAGACTACTTTCATTGTAACTGTGTTTAAAATGATTCAGGTAAATGATGATGAGTTTTGGTTATCTTCAAACTACAACAGTATTGACTACCGGAACCTTCCATATTCTTAGCCTTTTTTAATTTGAAAAGTTATAGCTTATAAAATCTCCACTTTTGCATATTGAGAATCAAGACTAGGATAAAATATAGATTTATGAACTGAATAAAATCAGCCCAGAGCCTGAATTTTGTTTAAAATTGTTGGTCTAAGACCAGCACTTCTCTGTGTGCTCTAAATTATAGTGGTATACAAGCTCATAATTAAAAATTTGTAGGCCAATATCACAAGATATTTTTTCTTGGTTCTGTAGATTATTTTTTGAAACTACTTGGATGCTGTAGATTACACTTGTTCAATATGTTGGGAAATATCCGTCTTGTTCCACACATTTGCTATTTATTTTCTGTGTTTGGTAGATAAAAGTGAATTCCCATCAAAAGTGGTAGGCGTAGTTTGAGTCCACAATGCCTACGGAAGTCACCTTCCACAACCATCGTAGATCTACCACTAGTCGTGCACTCCCTAGAAGCTTAAACTTAGGTGATGACCCAAATTTCACATTTACTTTTATAATAATGTTTTGTTCAACCTCAAGGACGCTTGTACACACAGCCCCACCCCTTTCTCTTCTAGATTTTCAACTCCGTATTAAAAAGCATGGAATCTACACCTTTTGTAAATATGTTTTAGTCATGATTATGGACAATGTTAGAAATCCTACAAGCAATTTTGAGGCATCAGTGGAAAATAACATGCAGATTATGCATCAAATAAGAAACCCGTTTGTGCAATGTTTCCACTATATTTACTTGAGTTTATTACTTTTTTTTTTTAATTATGGGGGACGTCACCAAGGTATTATGATTTTTTCGACGATTTTAAAATTTTCAAATAAATTGCGTCGAGGACGAAGCCAAGGCCTTGCCACAATATTAGCACTCGCTTCTCGACGAACAACAAACAATTCATTTGCTCTTCTTGGTATACCTATACAGGTTTTCACTGCGGGAATACACCGCATCGCAGTTATCGCAGTCTTGTATGCAATGCTGAACATACAATGGCTACTTTCATGTCACTGTGCATTACAGCTTTTAGTAAAAGAATTTCCGCAGTAGTAACATTGTTTCTGTGATGTATGTAGCGAATCTTCAAGGCCCCTTGCTGTTGACGATGCAGTCAGTGTTACAGATGGTAAGTCTTCAACCATCGGATCCAACTTCATACTGTAACAGCGTATGCGATCGCGGTAGATGAATGTAGTCTTAACGATCTGCTTTCCACCACACTCGACGACGTAGTGACAATCATGTTTGCATTATGCTCGCTTGTATACTATTCACACTACATGACAGTTTGCGTTGCCTGTCTCGGGTTGCCCTAGTAGAAGACTGCTGGCTATGTGCTGCAAACTTCATGGTTACTGGACTGTAAAATGTTGTATTATCAGATCGATCGCTGTCTAGACTGTGAAGTTGACCACTCGACCACTCATATTATTTACAGTAGTTCATCTTTCACCATTGGCGGTGCCTTGTCTGTCTTTATGCTGCTGCTCTCTCGCGATGTGTCTTAAAGCAGCTCCTGGGATGTGGAGCGTCTGTAAGGTAGCACTACCTTGAAAACACTCTAGGCATCGGAGACAGCCAAGAATCTCTTCAACCTGCTGCAGATAGGCAGGTAGGTGTTTGTAATAGGATTGTACGCAATTCATGGCTTGCATATGTGAGAAGGAATTCTTTAAGCAGGTATGCAAGCTCGGCATCTTTGTCGAGTGCTGCAAGTGATGTAAGCTTTCCATATGTCACGATAGCTGATAACATTTTCTGACCTCTAGAACAGCATGTCGTCGTTTTCACTACGTCCTCCCTATGCAAGAAAATAGTTCTGAACTATACGTGGTGGTACGAAATGCTTTTATAAACCTAAAAATTACGGCTGCGTCTACACTGAATTCAGTGGTACACATAAGAAAAATGCTGCGACTGACTAGTAACATGCCAGTACTCTCTCCGCCAATCAACGCCTGGTAACCAGCACGCAGCCTAGCCAGTAGGGAATCATTCGCAGCACATGGTAGCCAATATGGCGCATGGACCAGTGCAGAGCTTTGCAAAGCCAAACGGCGATCGGGTTCGCTCACAGCAAAGGTACCACTATATTTTGTTTCTGTATACTAATCTACTCTGTGGCTATTGCTCGATACCATTGACAAAGGAATATGTTTTGATCGTGCTGTGAGTAAAAATAACGCGTGGACTGTGAACGCCTTACTGCTAGCCAATTGTTTGATATTTACTGGGAGAAATGAAGTTTTCTGGTGTTGTTTCTCGGGTAGTCTGCGAGTACTCTATGACTATTTAATTTAACCGTTGCTAGATTAGCATGACTCCATTTAGCATATGTCAAGGTGTTGTGGCGCACATATTTTCCTTTTAGCTGCTTTTTTTATTCGCCTCGCTACAGAGTATTCATTTGGAAGGCATTTTAGGTTCATATGCGAACTATGTCAATGACTTTCGAGGACGCGGGGATAGTACTATAGTGTGAAGGAAGTTCGACCCACGACTCAATAATCGTTTACGGTTCCTGTGGAAAAACAACAAAACGTAATTCTGCAACGGCTGGGAACGTGACCGAAATATTATTTTCCTCTGGTGTCAGAGTTTATCAGGCCGCCCAATGACCTCTGAAATTGCTTAACGGCTGCAATCGACAACAACCGGGACCGAATATGTAACGTGCCCTCCGAAGCCCGGAAGCACTCAGTTGTAATGCCACTAAACGGTCACCGCTGGGAACGTTACTTAACTTTGGTGATCGATTAAGATCCCTCAGCCAAGCGCAAAAAGTAGTACCTAGGTACACTTATTTCCAAAGCTACAACTTGATGAAACTCACGTTTTTATTTTCATACAGCGACGCTGGAAAGCGGAAATGTGGTAACTACGCGATAGATGCACAGATACACTCCAAAAACATTACCCTACTTCTTGACTATCGGGTAAAAATATTTCCTTCCTTTTGGGTTGCCGTAATCAGTTAAAAACGTAGGTCACCATAGTGTTATTTTATAATTCTGTTTTCACATAAATGAATTATCTTTTCCCAATTTATTTATAAGTGCATCACTGTAAAACTCAACTGTAGCCGGGCGAAGCCGGGCCGGTTTGCTAGTTGTACATATTCGTCCCCATGTTTACTCATATAGTGTGTGATGTATGGTGACCTACTTGCGCACGTCTCAGAGGAAATCCTATACCTCGTAGGATGCAAGTTTGTTGAAGTACATTGATTGCCAAGGTGAATGGCTCTCGTGCATGTCCGCACTTGGCGGCCGACAACGTGCTATATGCCAGTGTTGCATGCGCGACATGCTGTTGTACCAAGAGTACTTGGGGCTATTCAGGTGGTGAGTATGTTTGCAACCACCCAGTGAACGCCTGGGATCTCACACTTGCCAATGGCGAGGCACCTCCAGGCACAGTTTCCGACGCCTCAAGGCACTGGGCACTCTCCGTACTGGCCTTCAGTTATGTACATTCACACCACAAGTGGCAAGTTCTTCATTACAACAAAATGGTTTTCAGAAAGGAAAATACTCAATATAACACAGGAAACTTAGGGAAAAAATAAACTAATGTTTTTTTCTGTTTTTATTTCACCAATTTGATATTAAAGGAAATTTCAAAATTTTCAGAAACCCATATAAAAAATTACTGATATTAACACAAAAAGAATAGTTATTTATTCTAAAACCTATGACACCGATCAGACAATTTTACAACATATATATTTAGTCTTCCTCAGACAAGAGTTCATGCACTGGAGTGGAGAGATTTGGGCAGCTCTTAACATTGTGGTCTTGAGAGCCGATGGGGATGAAGCTAGGTGAGAATGGAGCAGCGTCAGAGTGCAAGGGCAAGGGAAACGGGAAATCTCAGAGAAAACCTGCTGGCCAGCACAATTCCCACATGCAAAAATTCGGGAGTGACAACGCCGAGAATCGAAGCCCGGTTCACCCGGGGGGGGGGAGAGGGCAATACACCATCGGGGCCCCAGTTCATGCACTGACCCACCATCGCTGCCACTTTCCAATTTTGAATGGGCAACATGCAAATTTCACCAATATTGTTGAAAATGATACGACTATATTTGCATATGCATATGAAAATAAAAATTAGCCGTTTTTTTTGCATAAAAATCGGTTTTGACGAAGTTATTTGAGTATTAAAACAGTAACTTTCGCGGCCGCTGTCACGTGAATGCGGAACGCTCTCTCATTGGTCTGACGTCACTAGTCATACGCCGGCGGCCGGCTCCGGCACGTTGCAAACACGCAGCACTAACATGGAAGGCAACTTTGTGAAAGCGCAGCCGAACAATCTGCCACCGATATGCTACTTGGTTACTTAAACACCCATTGTTTTGTGTAACCTGAAATAAGAGGTGTAACATTACAAAAGTAAGATCGTGTCTCATATCGCACAGTCGTGATCTTCAAGTCCACGGTAGGCCTTCATCACATGTTAAAACTTATTTGTTTGTACGTATTATTGATTTACGTATTATTATCATCTGTGTTTATGTTTGCGATTGCTAAGAATCAAAGTAGGAAATTAAAATATGGGAAAAAATAACAGNGGCCTTCATCACATGTTAAAACTTATTTGTTTGTACGTATTATTGATTTACGTATTATTATTATCATCTGTGTTTATGTTTGCGATTGCTAAGAATCAAAGTAGGAAATTAAAATATGGGAAAAAATAACAGAATTGTAATGACGGCGACTGCAGTGAGCGTACTGTGCTGTCGCACGCCATGCTTGATGTCTGACATTATTTAGAAATGAAACGTAAAGTTGTGTTGAGAAAGAATGTTACAAATATTTCCGGATTCTAAACAGCGTTTCAGTATTCATAACTTCTGTCGCAGATAACGACAGTAGGCCTGAAGCTAGCGGGCTGGTGGCGGGCAGAACGCCGCGCTGCCGGCCGGCAAACCTGTATTTCTGCCTTCCACCTCGTTTATAATCACTATATTGAAGCCTCAAATATAATGCTAGAAACTTAAAAATAATTTAATAAATAACTTACTTATCTTATTGTTTCTTAGGTTTTGTGTACCTACGACACCTTTTATTATTCTGACGTCACGATAGCTGTGTTTGCACTTTATTTTTAAACTGTATGAACTGTACACATAAGCTGAAAATATAGATATGGTAGTTTGTCTGTGCAACATCCGGAACTTGGGAAGTACCAATTATTATGCCCTTTAGGCATTGTAAGCAATTTTGTCGCATTTTCTGGGTTACTTATGCGTGTTATTCTGTGAATAATTTTTCGCATCAAAAAAAGGCACAGCAATAGTTTATCAATACATTTCATAGTCATCATACAGTTGGTGATTTTTTGGACTTTGAGTGCACCCTATATAGATTAGTAAAATATTTAAGGGGACGTATAATCCCTCAAATGTCAATACTGCCATAAAATTTAAATTTTTTTTTAAAGTACCAATATCGAATGTAGCTGTTAAAATGTACAAATTTGATTTTGTACGTCTTATTACAGTTCCAAGCACTGTCACATCACATTAAAAATTATGTAAAGAAGCACATACATTTCGGTTATAAGCCGTGTATGAAACGTGATCTTGCTATCCTGATTACATAGCTCCTTCTTAATTTTCAGTATGCAGGTTTAATTCTAATTTGGCATAGAAAATAATTTTAATGCTGGCGATTAAAAAATAAACATTAAAGTTTTTTTATACAGAAAAAATTCTGGGGGAAACAGTTCCACCCATTTGGCACTATTTACTTGTACTGATATATGATCAGTCTTAAAGTTTCCCATTTTACAACATTTTAACAAACGGGACTGGACAACATCGTAAATATTAAAATTAAAAAAAAAACGTAAACTTTAGTTTTAGTGATTTATGTAAACATTTTAACAAAGCATTGACGTAAATATTTTGAACTCAAAACTTATTTTACCTGAAGTACCGAAATGCTTAATTGTGGTTCAAATTATTTTTATTCTAAATATATTTCACGGAGCTTCTTTAATAGCGTTTAAAATTAGTATGCAATCGTGTAGGCTTCGAAACAGCGGGAATTTTAAATATATTATTTTTAAATATTGCTTTTGGAATTCTACAGAAATACACTATGAATTTGTGTCTGTTCGCTGTAATAAAAATACTTCTTTCTATTGTTCATTAGCATATACACTGAAGAGCCAAAAAAACTGGTAAAGGCTTGTGTATGCAAATAACAGAGGTATGGGACCAATCAGAGTAACGCGATGCGGTCGGCAGCTAGATCGGTTACTGCTGCTACAATGGCAGTTGACAGGACAAGCACGCAAGCGACTGGAACACAACCGTACCAAGACGCACGCAAGCGACTGGAACACAACCGTACCAAGACGCAACTGTTTCTTCGCACTCACCGCATGACTTTGCAGGTCGCAGCCGGCGAACCTCGCCCATCAAATACAATAGTCTTGACTTGTTACTGTCTGTACAAACGTGTAACCACATGCGCTGGGCAATGGTTTTGAATTTTAGGCAAGTCGAATAAATTATAAATTAGCTCATATTGATTGCATTCTATCATTCTATCACGTTGTCAGATAAATCAGGCAAATTATCGGCCTATTTTAGAACATCGTAACTATATCTCTGTTTTTTCCGTCTGTTTGGTGGTTTGTAGTTCCACAGTTGCCAAACTGCGTTAGTTGCAGTACTGACTGAGAAAGCAACTTTATTCACTACCAACTTGAACCACATGAAACGTAATTTGTTCGACTTGGTTGTTTGTCTGTTATAGTACAGCAAGTATGCCGGGAGCTTGCGAAACTAATAAAGAAACTAAATTGTAATGAAATATATTGGAATAAAGTGCCACATATCCCTTCAGTCGCAGTCTATACGACTGTCAACAGCCGCAAGCAGCAACCACATTAACAAACGTTTAGTAGTATTATTCTCATTCGCAGCGCCATTATAACTCACAGACAGGTTCGAAAATTAAGTTACTTCAGACTCGCAATTCTTTCAGTACTTAAAAAAAATTGTGTTTGCTATAAAATGTAATTAACTTGCATATATTCTTAATATTTTTCAAGCTCGTTCCGTTAGCACTTGATTTCATCGCAAAGAAAATAGTTTTAAAGGTTGGCCACCTTCGTAGATAATGCGGATAATCCTAAAGTGAGCCATCGCCATTCAAAAACATCAAACAAATCCTCTATGTAGAAAATGAAGTGCCCCGGCTGACTTACTCAATCATTAAACCCCCAGCGCACAGTCCAAGCAGTTGGACGAAAAATCATCAAAATATAATAATGGCTTCTCCTTTGGGTGCAGGCAGGCACCCACTAAAAAATGACTTTTCGGAATTCGATCCCAAAGATGCGAAAAGGTGTAACATGTGTTTTATAGGACTCCTCAGTAGCTCATTAACCCGATGATATGTCGTTATTCTCTTAGCTTCAAAAAATTGCAATTAAAAAAAATTAAATTAAATTCTTAAGTGGGGGAAAAGGGGTAAACTGTATCTTTGTAGCTAATCAACCGTATAAGATATCACTTTTATCTCTGATTCAAAATGCTACTTATATAAATGCTTGGAAACTAATTTAAAATATTTTTTTTTATTTAACCCCTAAGAAGGTGAAAAGGTCTAAAATGTATTTTTTAGTTTTCCTTAACAGCCCAATATATCATCGTTATGCCATTTGTTCCAAAACGCTGGCGTCATAAATAGCTATATATTAATTTCGGCATTTTTCGAATGTAAACCTCCAAGATAATGAAATGGTGGTAAATGTATTTTCGTATACTGCTCTACAGCTCTGTACGAAATAAGTTATAAATATGTCCTTTACTTTAAACGGTTGGCTACATAAATACGTAACGAATTTCCAAATTTTTAACAATTCAAACCAATAAAAAGGTGTAAAGCGTAAAATTTGTTATCGTTTATGCGTTACCTACATTAAATCGTTTCGATGCCTGTAATTTTCATACAGGCATATTATACCAAATCTTATTAAATCATAAAATTATGAACAAAAAGTAAACCCGCCCCTTACTGTGAAATACAAAGTTTCAATGCCTGCATGGTAGCAGACAAAGTTGTCAGAACTGAGCAGGGCCTGAAATTAAATATCTCATTTCCGTCATTTGCGCAGTCAGTTAAATACATCACGCTACGAAATTATCCTTATGAGATTCTACATGCAAGTGTCAATCACATTTTATTTCATGGTTAATAACTTCGTATGTTATTTGGACGAAGAGGGAATTGGGCTGCATGCCAACTGCGCAATAAACAATATCCCTGTTGCAAAGTTGAACTGGTTTCTTGCCATAACAATGGCGACGACGTTTTTTTATATTTGCCTTACCTACATATCAGAGCTATTGTTCACAAACATAACAGTTAACGTAACTAGAATATATCCCAACAGCATTAATTCTAGACATTCTTAGAAGACAAAATTCAGCGTATCCAATCGATTGCCTTGTATAGTTTTAATGCAAATGAGCAAATAACAATAAGTTACTGTTATTACTAATGAGCCTACTTTCCTCGACATGGGTGCAATTAATTTTTATATAATTTATTGCAAGCTGAGTTGGTAGGAAGGACTTGACTTCTCTTTGAAAGCAATAACTTTAGAAATGAAACCAGAAACTTATGCAGCAGTAGCGAGACAGTTACAAATACACACGTGCCTTAACCGGGGCTTGAACCCAGAAAACCTTGTGCTATAAGCTAGCGTGCAATTCACTGCATTACTGAGGTCGGATTTGGAGTATCAACTTCGGATTTAATCAGTCTAATGTTACAAATGATAGGATTTATTAACCTAGATTATTTACAGGGCCTTTATTTTGAAAATAAGTTACTTAACCACATAAAACACGCAAGTTTTCATGGCCTACCGTAGCGCTACTTGCGTGAAGAATTTGGCGGAAATATGTTGTTGGTCCCTGAGATTTAAAAAAAAAAAAACTAATTTTCTTATATGATGCTGTGGTACAAAATTGTCAGAAAATATTCTTCTAATGTATACGTCTAATGTATATATTTTGGTTGAATTTGGTTAAATTGTTTAACATATGTCAAAATAACCTAAATTATTTATGAAGCTGCCATTATGAACATCTATGAACATCTATGAACATCTATGAACATCTATGAACATCTATGAACATCTATGAACATCTATGAACATCTATGAACATCTATGAACATCTATGAACATCTATGAACATCTATGAGCATCTATGAACATCTATGAACATCTATGAACATCTATGAACATCTATGAACATCTATGAACATCTATGAACATCTATGAACATCTATGAACATCTGTCTCAGCCACTTAAACCATGAAAGTTGCATGCCCTTCTGTAGCATTCATTGTGTGCACAGTTTGGTACAAATTTATTTGAAATTTTCCAATGTAACGTTTGGTGGAAATCGGTTGATTGGTCCTCGATACGTGGCATAAAACCTCCATAATTTTTGTTTTGCGATCATCGTAAACGGAGGACAAGAAATGCAAAGTTTAGTTAAAATAAATCTCATAGTTTCGTAGATATCGCCCACAAAACTTAAATGATTTTATATCCACCATTCTGAAAATAAATGTGTCCTTCTTGTTTCCTGAGATACGAGATAAAATTATTAATTTTTATTGGTAGCTGTATTTTCCAAAATGGCAGAGAAATGAGGCTCTGCACTGACAAATTTGACGGTTGTAATAGGTACTGCCAGCCTTAAAAATTAAGTTTGAATTTGTTTCGTTTATAAAGTATACCGAGATAAAATATTTATATAGTCACCATTATGAAAATAAGTGCCTGACCCACGTAAAACCTACCAGTTTATGCCACCTACTGCATTACTATTTGTCTGCCGAATTTGGAAGGAATCTGTNCTACCAGTTTATGCCACCTACTGCATTACTATTTGTCTGCCGAATTTGGAAGGAATCTGTCTATTGTTTCCCGAGATATGGCAAAAAAACTTTATTTACTCGCATGGCACCATCTTAGAAAATGGCTTACAAAATATGATCCGCGTAGATACATTTGATATTTATAATGTCTACTGTCAGCATACAAAATTATGTTGGAATTGATTACATAGTTTCAACAATATATAATTTTAACCAAAAATTGATATATTGCCGCCATTTTGAAAATAAGTATATGACATGATTAAAACCAATAACTTAACACTATATGCATTGGTACTACTTGTTTGCTAATTTTGATAGAAATTGGTTAATTGTTTACCGAGTTATGACATAATAACTTTATTTATTCGTATGGCTCTGTCTTCCAAAATGGCTTACGAAAGTAGTAATTTGTTTGTTTTTATAATGCTTGTAATATATACTTTCAGTACTCAAAAAGTGGTCAAAATTGGTTACATGTCACATATACCAAATAAATTTAAAACAATTGTATGGCCGCCATTTTGGAAAAAATTAACTAATCGAGGTTAATTATTTTTATTTGCACGGCCTACCATAGTATTAATTATGTGCCAAATTGGGTGGGAATTAAGTTGAATAGTTTTCAAAATATAATGTAAAAACTTTATTTTCGAAATTGAGGCAATCTTAAAAAATGGCAGACCAACAAAAATATACATTAAAAAATTTAATGCTTAAACGATGATCTGCCATCATACAAAATTTGGTTTAAATCGGTTGAATAGTTCCTGAAATAAGATATATCACCCAAAATTTTAAAATGGCCGCTATTTCGAAAGGAAGTACCTGACGTGGTCGAAAACTATAAAAGTCAGGCGTCCTTACTAAGTTTTATATGTATAGCAAGTTCAGCGAAATTCGGTTGAAGCGTGCAAAAATTGTAAAGGGGGGACACACACACGCACAGATATACACACACGCGCACAGATATACACACAGAAACACACTCATACATACACTCACACACATACATGCACTCACTCATAGACAGGAAAGTGATCTAATAAGCCTTTCTTTCCTTGGGAAAGTAGGCTAATAGAAAATACAGCGTTGGCCTGAAATAAGTAGACAGTTAGATGGATTTACAACCTTGAAAGTGACTTTATTTTAAGCTCATTGTGTATATTGCATTGGAAATGTTTCGAGGATTGGGCAATGTGAACACATGCGGTAAAACGTTAGCATAGTATGCTTGAGTTGTTCCAAGGGGTAGAAATGGAATACAAATCTTTTCTCACAGTTGCAGAAATTGATGGCATCTACCCTACTTGCCTATCTCCGCGTAAGTTTCTCCTCAGTATTGGGACTTCTTTAATATTAGGCCTACTGCGAAACCTTAACCTGCAAAAACTTTACAATGGCACTAGGTTCCAAGTAAAGGCTTTGCAAAAAAAATGCAATCGATACCACAGTCTGTATTGAGACATATACTGCTATATGTCTCAATACAGACTGTGGTATCGATTCCATCAGAGTACGCTTTAGAATATAAGATACCGCAATTCCCCCTCAAGGTCTGTTTAACTGTGACTATAAGTGAGGTCCAGGGACCAATAAGGGGTTTTGGATATTTTCCCCTCTTACGTATGCTGTCGTATTGTTTGTTTCAGTATTTGATCCTGTCTACACTTTGTGAAGACTATATCTAAATATAAATCAGTGAAAATTTCACTGTTTAAATCTTTTAACAGCGCCTGACTTATTCAGCAGCCACGTCAGTCAATTTAACTAATGACTTAGTGAAAAAGTGGAAGTTTTTCTTCACTCACTGATTAAGTGACATTTTTCACTTATTTATCAACCATTTCATTCTCAGTTTTACGGTGATTTGTTTTTTGACTGATGGATCAGTTAAACCAAATGCATCAAATGAAATAACATCGCACAAACTAATAAAATGCACACAACTCTTTTTAACGCGAGTTCCGTCTTTCATAAAACCATTTTACGAGCCAACATGAACATTCAGTCATTCATTCCATTTCTTTGATTTATTGATTGAAAAAGTATTTATTGAACAGATGAACAGTTACAAAAACAATTTGGATACAGAAATAGAGACTTACATAGTGAGACTAGCGACTTTCCAGCGTACAAATATAACTTTATGTCAATAGGAAATATGAAAGGCACAAATTATTGTAACTAAAACAATCAGAAAAACAGAGAAAATAACCAGCTAGGTAAAAAAAAAAAAAAAAAACATAAAACCCAAGATGAATGAAAAAAATTTAAAAATTAGAACACATGAAACAAGGAACCACAAACGGAATATAAAGGAGAGTGTGAGGGGGTGAATCTGGAAATAAGCTAAGAAGGGAAAGATAAAATAAAATAACACATAGTAAAAAGTCAGTTGTACCTCTGAACTGAAGGCAGAAACAGAATAAACGAACAAAAAACTAAACAATAGCAGAAGAGTATTGATGTTTGTCGCGGGTATTAGGCCCCGTGCCAACATAGGCGTGAGTGCCGTTACCAGGACCGGAAGTTAAAGAAAAACGATAAGAGACTACGACAGTTAAAGGACTGCGCAGCCAAATTCCGTTTTTCCCCCTTTCATTTCAGTTTAACGGAATCACCATAGCGTTGGGTTTGAAAATTCATTGAATGTATTGAAGTGAGCTCCTCCATACGTATTGTTTATTTAGCAGCCCTTATATTACCAGTTAAAGTTAAAAACTAAAAAAAAGGGCATCAGATTTGAATGTTCATAAAAACATACCTAATTCATATATGTTCTCGTTTGCAGTCGACGTCCGCTTGGTAGCTCGGTATTACCTAGAACAACGAAATGGAAATGGAATGCCGTGAATTCAAATCCTGGATACCACCTGCTTTTTCAACTTTTTTTTAAAATTACGTTTAATTGGAGGATATAAGCAGGTAATATCGGAAATATATTTATTTCTCGTAATGATTTGTCTAAATTCAATTAAAACAATATTTAATTCTCCAACAATCAATTGGTTGTCACGTATTGAATCGGTGAAATTGTTTCACTGAAAAAACCAGTGGTTTTCCACCAATTTTAGTTGGAGACATTTTCATTCAAGTAGAGTGTACAGCACACTGTTGCCTTTGTTATTACGCCGTGAAAATATGGGGTCACTGCAGGAAGTAATATAGAGAGAGGGAGAGACAACGTGTAACTTAAGTGTCTTGCGCGTAAGATCGAACAGACATTCGCTGCGCTTACTTTGGTCACCCTTAACTATCCCACAGGTTTAGTCATCAACACGCAAAAACTTCTAGCTAGATAACGCCCTTAAACAGACAAATAAAAAAAAAGGGGGAATATTACAAAAAAAAAATTTGTTTTTGTAAATATTTATATTAAAAAACCAATTACTGCGAATTTGTTTTATTTTCTGTAGTGTTTCTGTATGTAGGGGATGAATCAATAAAATAGTGTGCATAATTTGTAACAAATGATTGAAATGCGCTGGAACCGACATGAACTGCCAACCGACGAAATTTGTTCTTGCTACGCAAATTAATGATACGGACAGGAAAATGTGCCGAGTGCAGCTACATAGGCCAGGTTCAACTGTCCTCGGTATTCTCAGGGTTCAGATGTCCGTTGTTTGCCTTATACCCCAGTGAGCAGCTCTCTGCACCGAGGTTCGGTCCTGGCTTCTTGCGAGTCTGTAATTGGCTCAGAGTCGTGCAGCGCGCGTCCAATTGCGATTCCCTTGATAACGTAACAGAAATAAACGCATCCAGTTAGAATAAGAGGTTTGCAGGCAGACCCATTGTAATAGCCCTAAATTTCTTTATAGTGAGATATCAGCAGAATGGGCAGACCAATATGTGAATTGTTTAACAATTGTAACGCGCGGGCGATACATCCATGGTGCTGTATTGCATTGCCACACAAATATTACTGTACTTAGTAGGTTTGATTGTTTATTTTTCCGCGCGACAGACTGTTGTTCAATGTGTCTGGCTTGCTGACACTTCGACTGCTATGGCAACGGCCGTCTGAGATTCACATGCAAACAGCTATACGCTTTGCCAGAAGTTCAAATCATCACGACACCAAAGTGTTCAAATACTACATCGGCACAGTCGATCTACGCGATAACTCGCAATGCCCATTCCCAACTGGGAACGGTTCGTGATGATCCTGAATGCTCCAAAATGGGCGCGAGAATGTAGTTAGCGCCGGAGTGGGCGGTTAAGCCTCACAACCCTACTCACATTTTTGTAGGGAATTTTACAGAGCATTCAACCTTTCTATACTCCATTTCATATAAGTTTACTAAATTGTTAGACAGTTCTAGAAAAATAGCGTGGTCACAATGCATTCTTCCGCCACAGCTCCTCTGNATAAGTTTACTAAATTGTTAGACAGTTCTAGAAAAATAGCGTGGTCACAATGCATTCTTCCGCCACAGCTCCTCTGTCTATGAAGGAATCTAAGTGTATACACAAATGCTATGATCAAAGCAGGTTAACATTCCAGCTTGTTTTATTTTGGTTATGGCCAAGTTATAATGTTGGGGCTCTGTTTATTTTATTGCTGGTGGTTGTGGGTGGTAAGTGAGGGTTGGGATGGAGACTTTAATTTAACGTCTTTCGTGATATGGCATTGTTTTGCAACTCTTCTTACGAGACGAGATCGCTTTAATTATATAGTGATTTAATGGATCAGTGGAAAATTTTACTCGTACACTTTTTGGCGAAGTTGAATTTACCATGAAAATCAACGTGTTATTTGTACACTACAAAACAGAATTGAAATGGTTTTCTAGCCCACGTAAATTTCAGAACCCAAATAACCTTTTCGTAATACATTATTTACAAAAAGACACTTACTGTTTGTAATTCCTATTTGCAGTTCCCGAACACATGTTTGATGGGAATCCTGACACATGTTTGTTTTCCACTGATACGAAATAATTTTCAGAATCATTAAGTAAGTACAACACTTCACCAGTTTCACATTACAAATAAATTGTGGAACTAAAATAAAAGATGGTGCTCGCTTAACAACAGCACGGTACATTTTACGGAAGAAAACGCACTAAAAAGGCACCCCTAAGCCAACAATAAGTATAGACAAAAAATAATTAACTACCGATACAATATTCCGATCACGCCAGTAAGGTACTCGCACAAACGTGACGGAAAATATCACAAACACAATGGTGCTCACCGAGCTGGAAAACTTTCAGTGAACATAATTGTCCGCCTGCTCCGCCATTATTGCTAAACAACATTTGTAACCAATTCGCTGAAAGCCAAAAATGTGTACGTTACTTTACAAACATAATTTAAAAGTGTGGAATTACAACTCTTAGTTCTAAGTACTGTCATCTTCCGCAATAACCATTAGTACCGCCAACATAACAACACACATCCCGCATCAACCCATCAGCTGATAAGATACTTAGCGAACGATCGCATTGACTGTCTACATAGTATGTAGCCTTGATCACATTGTCTGTCAACATTTAGTGCGGTATCAGTTGGAATTAGTTACAAGTTGCTCTTTGTTGCTGCGCATTCACTTCAGTGTCTGTTTCCAACGTTTCGAGGAGCTTCGAGTGAGTCGTCCATATCTAGCACTGCAGGAACATCGGTTCTGTTGAGCTCAGTGTTCCCTTTCACCGCTGCCGTCCTGTTGGTCTACACCGCACTTACTCTCATTACAGAACACTGTACAATGTTCGTCACTTACTCTGATGACAGTACACTGTACGATGTTTGTCAGTAAACGGCCGTGAGTATGTTACAGGATATGCAATGCATAGTCTTCGTGTCAGTAATTACACAAAACAATTTTTTTTATAAGATATTTAATACAAAATACTGAAAAATATTATCTAGACTATACGTATATTTGCCCATACTAGTTTTGTTTGCAAGAGCAAGACAAATTTATTGCTGGAAATAATTTCCGGTAGCAATGAAATAGGTAAGGTATATTACGAAGTTAAATTTACTTCGCAGCGCTGAAAATATTAGTTATCTTACTGCTCAGAGGCGTGAATACTGCATGGATGACTCCAGTTCCCTACTATCTCAATGTTATTAAACATGGCTGCCACTGAACGGTATTTCGTTGTACTCAGTATTTTGTAGTGCAGTAATTGTTAGCGATGAGAAATTTCCCCGAAGTTATTTTACTACACGCTGTATGCCTACTTGAAGCACATGCTGATTTCTGTCAGGTCTGCAGTTTGATGACAGTTGACTAGAGAATCCCGGGACGACTGTGGGTCGGTATAAGACCTACAGTGATATGCTGTTTAGTGCGCGTGATGCTGGCCACTCACAGACAGCTCAAGTCCTGTCTGCAGGTCGTTCAACTTGCGANATATGCTGTTTAGTGCGCGTGATGCTGGCCACTCACAGACAGCTCAAGTCCTGTCTGCAGGTCGTTCAACTTGCGACGTTTTCCTGCGCCGTTCCACTTTAAAAGGAAAGTAGCGTTTCTTACCACAGCACCGTTCCAAAACATTACTCTGCCAATAATAAAGTTTACTTTTTTACTCACTTTTACTCGCTCTTGTTGGTGTTCGAAAACTGTGTATTACTCTGAAGATCTTGCCCAATTAAACTTTTACACACATTATTTCGGTGAATAGCGACGGGTAAAGTGTAAGGTGTAAAATTGTGGAAGGTTTCGTTGAACCAAGAGAACTGAAATAAAATGTGGTTCTACTGGTCACGCAGACACACACACACACACACACGTGTNGACGGGTAAAGTGTAAGGTGTAAAATTGTGGAAGGTTTCGTTGAACCAAGAGAACTGAAATAAAATGTGGTTCTACTGGTCACGCAGACACACACACACACACACACGTGTGTGTGTGTGTGTACAAATTACGGGTACTGAAACTCATTTTTAAATATTTAAAACGTATGTAATACATTTAATATNGGTGTTCGAAAACTGTGTATTACTCTGAAGATCTTGCCCAATTAAACTTTTACACACATTATTTCGGTGAATAGCCGCGGGTAAAGTGTAAGGTGTAAAATTGTGGAAGGTTTCGTTGAACCAAGAGAACTGAAATAAAATGTGGTTCTACTGGTCACGCAGACACACACACACACACACACGTGTGTGTGTGTGTACAAATTACGGGTACTGAAACTCATTTTTAAATATTTAAAACGTATGTAATACATTTAATATATCCTCCGTCTGCATTTTTTGAAAAACAGTTTATTATTAGCTTGTGGTAAGTGAAGTGAAGCTGGGTTCTTGTAAGCAGCGTTACGTGGATAAGTAGATTTTTAACAGAAGTGAATGAGGTTACGTTCTAAACATAATAAGAATTTTGTGTTTCTATTGACATGTTCGCTCCAAAACAACTAGCTTTGGTCAGGTAGGTAGGTGGATGGTGGAGCTTAACGTCTCGTTGACAGTGAGGTCATTAGAGACGGAGCAAGCTGCTCAGAGAAGCAGGAGCGAAGAAGTGATCAGCCTCGGCCTGCAGTAAGAAACCATCGCCTGGCGTGATTTAGGGGAAACATCAGGATGGCCACACGGGGTTCGACCACAAGTCCTTCCGAATGCGAGCACGAACACTGCAACGCTTCGCTTGGTAACTCTTGCGTTATGTAACTTGACAGTNATGAGGTTACGTTCTAAACATAATAAGAATTTTGTGTTTCTATTGACATGTTCGCTCCAAAACAACTAGCTTTGGACAGGTAGGTAGGTGGAGCTTAACGTCTCGTTGACAGTGAGGTCATTAAGTGAGGTCATTAGAGACGGAGCAAGCTGCTCAGAGAAGCAGGAGCGAAGAAGTGATCAGCCTCGGCCTGCAGTAAGAAACCAACGCCTGGCGTGATTTAGGGGAAACATCAGGATGGCCACACGGGGTTCGAACACAAGTCCTTCCGAATGCGAGCACGAACACTGCAACGCTTCGCTTGGTAACTCTTGCGTTATGTAACTTGACAGTNCACAAGTCCTTCCGAATGCGAGCACGAACACTGCAACGCTTCGCTTGGTAACTCTTGCGTTATGTAACTTGACAGTAGTAGCGTTGTAGATGACGGGCCAGGAGGAGGAGCTGGCGATGAGGTTACTGAAGTGACTCGAGTGTTGCTAGAGGAGTCGAGCGGCGAGCTGGCGGGTCTCGACAAGTGCGGAATGCGCGCCTTGTCGACGTCTGCAGATCGCAGGCCGGGGTGGTCAGCATTGCAAGCGGCGTGGCGTGTCTCGCGGGAGTGAACGACTCGGCCTTGCCATTGAACCTCGGCGCCCGGAAGTGGCGTCATACTGCTGTCGCAGCCCTCCGCCGTGCAACACGCTGTGCTCCGCTCGTGTTGACGCCTTCTCGCACTACTAACTACAAACATTAAGTACGCTAGTGAGGTACTGATCGTGGAAACAGTATTTGTGCATGTACGCGAATCTCAGTATATAAATCTTCTGCAGATATTAAGAAAAAATTTCAGGGAATTTAAAAACAATTATTAACATCTGCCACTTACACATCTATTAAATTATTATATACAAACACAAAAAAGTGTAAATTTCTTAATATCCACTTTTTGAACTGTCTTGAGCAGTTTTCTTAAGAGTAAACGGCCCGGATGTATAATTTGTATTTCTCTCGAAGCACAGCGATGCAGGCGGCAATAACACGCGTAAGGCACTAAACCTGCGTGCTGTACTTCCGCTCTTACTCCTCCCTGTGTAGGGGAAATACGAAACAGTGAGATTTTAATTCACGCAATGAAAACGACCGTACAGATTGGTTTCTCTCCTGCCTGTTAACAAAACTACGCAGCAAAGCTCTAAAATTGCTATTTATTTGCCATTTTCACAAATGTTCTCTTATAATANCCTGTTAACAAAACTACGCAGCAAAGCTCTAAAATTGCTATTTATTTGCCATTTTCACAAATGTTCTCTTATAATAAACTTAACATTATAAAAACAAACTTTTCGTACTTAGATAATAGTTATATTATATTTTTTTTTGGCAAAAAGTCAAAATCCCAGGATATTTATTTACTAATACACTCGTAAAAGCGCAAACAACGAATGTANCCTGTTAACAAAACTACGCAGCAAAGCTCTAAAATTGCTATTTATTTGCCATTTTCACAAATGTTCTCTTATAATTAACTTAACATTATAAAAACAAACTTTTCGTACTTAGATAATAGTTATATTATATTTTTTTTGGCAAAAAGTCAAAATCCCAGGATATTTATTTACTAATACACTCGTAAAAGCGCAAACAACGAATGTAGAGACAATATGCCCGGACTACAACAAGTTTAGAGACAATATGCCCGAACTACAACGAGTGTATATACAAAATGCCCGGACTACAACGAGTGAATATACAATATGCTCAGACTACAACGAGTGAATATACAATATGCTCAGACTACATTGCGTGAAGAGACAATATTGCTGTACTTCAACGAGTGTTGTGACAATATGCCCGGACTACGAGTGTAGATACAAAATGCCCGGCGTACGAGTGAAGCGACAATATGACCGGACTACAACGAGTGTAGAGAAAATATTCCCGGACTACAACAAGTGTAGAGACAATATGCCCGGACTACAACGAGTGTATATACAAATCGCCCAGACTACAACGAGTGTAGAGACAATTTTCCCCGACTACAATGAGTGTAGAGACAATATGCCCTGACTACAACGAGTGAATAAACAAAATGCCCAGACTACAACGAGTGAAGAGACAATATGCCCGGACTACAACGAGTGTAGATACAATATTCTTGGACTACAACGAGTCTAGATACAATATGTCCGGAATATAACGAGTGAAGCGACAATATGACCAGACTACGAGTGTAGAGACAATATTCCCGGACTACAACGAGTGTAGAGACAATATGCCCGGACTACAACGAGTGTAGAGGCAATTTTCCCCGACTACAATGAGTGTAGAGACAATATGCCCGGACTACAACGGGTGTATATACAAAATGCCCAGACTGAAACGAGTGTAGAGACAATATTTCCTGACTACAACAAGTGTTGAGACAATATGCCTGGACTACAACGAGTGTATATACAAAATGCCCAGACTACAACGAGTGTAGAGACAATATTCCTGTACTACAACGAGTGTTGAGACAAAATTCCCGGACTACAACGAGTGTAGAGACAATATGCCAGGACTACAACGAGTGTATATACAAAATGCCCAGACTACAACGAGTGTAGAGACAATATTCCCGGACTACAACCAGTGTTGAGACAATATGCCTGGACTACAACGAGTGTATATACAAAATGCCCAGACTACAACGAGTGTAGAGACAATATTCCTGTACTACAACGAGTGTAGAGACAATATTCCTGTACTACAACGAGTGTAGAGACAATATGCCAGCACTACAACGAGTGTATATACAAAATGCCCAGACTACAACGAGTGTAGAGACAATATTCCCGGACTACAACCAGTGTTGAGACAATATGCCTGGACTACAACGAGTGTATATACAAAATGCCCAGACTACAACGAGTGTAGAGACAATATTCCTGTACTACAACGAGTGTAGAGACAATATGCCAGGACTACAACGAGTGTATATACAAAATGCCCAGACTACAACGAGTGAAGAGACAATATGCCCGGACTACAACGAGTGTAGATACAATATTCTTGGACTACAACGAGTCTAGATACAATATGTCCGGAATATAACGAGTGTATATACAATATGCCCAGACAACAACGAGTGTAGAGACAGTATGCCCATACTACAACGAGTGTATATACAATATTATTGGACTACAACGAGTGTATATACGATATGCCCAGACTACAACGAGTGTAGAGACAATATTCCTGTACTACAACGAGTGTTGAGACATTCAGCCTGGACTACAAAGAGGGTAGATACAATATGCCTGGACTACAACGAGTGTATATACAATATGCCCAGACTTCAACGAGTGTAGAGACAATATTCCTGTACTACAACGAGTGTTGAGACAATATGCTCGGACTACAACGAGTGTAGAGCCAATATGCCCGGACCACAACATGTGTAGAGACAATATGCCCGGACTATAACGAGTGTAGAGACCATATGCCCGGTCTACAGCGAGTATATATACTTATGCCTGGACTACAACGTGTGTATATACAATATGGCCAGACTACAACGAGTGTAGAGACAATATTCCTGTACTACAACGGGTGTTGATACAATATGCCCGGACTACAACGAGTGTAGATACAATATGCCCGGACTACAACGAGTGTATAGCTAATATGCCCGGACTACTAATTATTAAGGGAAAGGATAAATGTATGACGTAACACCTTTGGTGTAATACATTGTCTCACATTGCGTGTAATATTGTCCTAGTGTCACACATTATTTGCGAGGAATGTTTCTTGCCGGGAATGCATTACACAGCCTTGGAAAGACACTTTGTAATGCATTTACATGACAATATGTGACCTTCAGGCATTGAACATTTATACTAGCAACTCCTTTTAAGTGGGATTAGTCGCCACCACAGTTTCTACAATCAGCGTTGTCTGACTACCGCTGCAGGTGTCATTCTGCAATCGGACGCAATGAGAAACAAAATTTACTGATATAACTTCTTCCCTCTAAATGGGTGCAAATTATTTTCAATGAAGTGCTTGAAAGCGTAGATGCTAGTAGGCCTTGACATCTCGTTGACGGCAATATCGTCAGGGATGGATCCAGAAACAAATGCAACAGTAGTGAGACAATAACAAGTACACACTCGTCTTGCCCGGGACTCGAACCCAGAAAACCTCGTATCAAAAGATAGAATACAATGAACTGCATTACGGTGGTAGGAATCGGAGCATTAATTAAGGAAGTAATCAGCCAAATTATAAGGTTTAATAACCTGAAATATTTACATGGCCATCATTTTGAAGGTAACAGTCTGTAATACTTAAAATACGTAATTTTACATGGTCTAACTTAGCGCTGGTTTTATGAAGAATTTGGTATCGGTCGATAGGTTGCCGAGATAGGGCATAACAATTTGATGTTCCTCATTAGTGCTATCTTACAAAATCGCCTAAAAACATTGGTTCTGTGTACGATCTTTCAACATACAAAGTTTGTGTGAAGTTGGTTAAATTGGTTAATAGGTATGACAAGCTTATATAAATTATTTATGTGGCTGTCGTTTTCAAAATCAATGTCTGACCTCATTTAAATGTTGCAAGGTTACATGGCGTTCTGTAGCACTACTGGAGAACGAAATTTGGGGGAAGTTAATCGAATGGTTCAGGAAATATGGCTAAATGTTCCGGTTTCTCAACTGGCAAGGTTTTACAAAAAGGCTAGAAAAAGTTAATGTCTGTACGCGTAATTGATGCATCTAAAGAATGCAATTTGCGTATAAAATTAGATTGACTTCTCTTCAATCGTTTAATAGATACGACATATTAATCTTAATTATTTATATTAACAATATTTAAAAAAAGACACACCCACCTAAAATCTATAAGTTTACATTATGTACTGTATCACTACTTGAGTGTACAATTAAGTGGGAATTGGTTGTTTGGGCATTGTGATATGTATAAACGATCAATTATACTATGTGAAGATCTTCACAAATGGAGGTCAAGATGATTGCCACAGATACTGCTAGTAAACTATTTTAAATTATAATCGGTTGCATAATTTCGTAGGTCTAGCACACCGAGATAAAAATTTTATACAGCCGCCATTCTAAAAATAGGTGTCTGACAACTTAAAACATATCAATTATTATTGACTACCTAAGTACATATTCTTCGCGAAATTCGGTAGGAATCGGTCGAATGTTTCCTGAAAAATGCTTAAAAAACTTTTTTTTTATTAGGGGAGATGCTATATTACGAAATAGCGGAGAAATAAAACTTTGTTTAGAAAAGTGTTGTGATTTTAGTGTACAAATATAAATACGCACTACAATCACAAAACATACAACCCATGTTGGAATTCGTTTCGTTGTTATGTAGATATAGCATACTATGCTAAAATGTTGAGATAGCCACCGTTTTGAAAATAAACGTCAGTCCGATTCTAAATTCATGAGTTTACATGGACTGAGATAGTGCTACTTGTTTGCAAACTTTGCTAGAAATGTGTTGACTTTCTTCTGGAAATAAACATTTTTAATTTTTTTTCTATGTGTTTCAGAGATACGGTGAATGAAGGCAAGAACATTTGCAGTGATACGGTGAATGACGGCAAGAACAGCTGCAGTGATACGGTGAATGACGGCAAGAACAGCTGCAGTGATACGCTGAATGATGGCAAGAACAGCTGCAGTGATACGGTGAATGACGGCAAGAACAGTTGCAGTGATTCGGTGAATGACTGCAAGAACTGCCGCAGTGATACAGTGAATGACAGCAACAACAGTTGCAGAGATTCGGTGAATGACGGTAAGAACCGTTGCAGTGATACGCTGTCGCAAGTNTGCCGCAGTGATACAGTGAATGACGGCAAGAACAGCTGCAGTGATACGGTGAATGACGGCGAGAACAGCTGCAGTAATACGGTGAATGATGGCAAGAACAGCTGCAAAGATTCGGTGAAAAACTGCAAGAACAGCCGAAGTGATATGGTGAATGACGGCAAGAACAGCTGCAATGATACAGTGAATGACGGCAAGAACAGCTGCAGTTATATGGTGAATGACGGCAAGAACAGCTGCAGTGATACGGTGGATGACGGCAAGAACAGCTGCTGTTATACGGTGAATGATGGCAAGAACAGCTGCAGTGATACAGTGAATGACGGCAAGAACAGCAGCAATGATACAGTGAATGACGGCAAGAACAGCTGCAATGATACAGTGAATGACGGCAAGAACAGCTGCAGTGACAAAGTGAATGACTGCAAGAACATCCGCAGTGATACGGTGAATGACGGCAAGAACAGCTGCAGTGAAACAGTGAATGATGGCAACAACAGTTGCAGAGATTCGGTGAATGACGGCAAGAACAGCTGCAGTGAAACGGTGAATGACGGCAACAACATTTGCAGAGATTCGGTGAATGACGGCAAGAACAGCTGCAGTGATACGGTGAATGATGGCAAGAACAGCCGCAATGACACGGTGAATGACGGCAAGACCAGCCGCAGTGATACGGTGAATGACGGCAAGAGAAGCCGCAGTGATATGGTGAATGACGGCAAGAACAGCCTTAGTGATACGGTGAATGACTGCAAGAACAGCCGCAGTGATACAGTGAATGACGGCAAGAACAGCTGCAGTGATACGGTTAATGACGGCAACAACAGCCCCAGTGTTGCGGTGAATGGCGGCAAGAACAGCTGTAGTGACACAGTGAATGACTGCAAGAACAGCTGCAGTGATACGGTGAATGACGGCAACAACAGTTGCAGAGATTTGGTGAATGGCGGCAAGAACAGCTGCAGTGAAACGGTGAATGACGGCAACAACATTTGCAGAGATTCGGTGAATGACGGCAAGAACAGCTGCAGTGATATGGTGAATGACGGCAAGAACAGCTGCAGTGTTACGGTGTATGATGCAAGAACAGCTGCAGTGATACGGTGAATGACAGCAACAACAGTTGCAGAGATTCGGTGAATGACGGTAAGAACCGTTGCAGTGATACGCTGTCGCAAGNGTGAATGACAGCAACAACAGTTGCAGAGATTCGGTGAATGACGGTAAGAACCGTTGCAGTGATACGCTGTCGCAAGTCATCGGGGTTCTGTGGTAGAGGTGGAACATGAACTTGATCCTTGACGTTACCCTGTCAAGTCTGGCGACCGCGGTGGCCATCGGAGAAGCAGCTGGTCGACTGCCACACGATCTGTCCGGCGACCACGGTGGACATCGGAGTAGCAGCTGGTCGACTGCCACACGATCTGTCCAGTGACCGCGGTGGCCATCGGAGTAGCAGCTGGTCAACTGCCACACTATCTGTTCAGCGACCGCGGTGGCCATCGGAGTAGCAGCTGGTCGACTGCCACACTATCTGTCCAGCGACCGCGGTGGCCATCGGAGTAGCAGCTGGTCAACTGCCACACTATCTGTGGTTTTCTCAGGGTACCGCACAGGAAAGTGTCGCCCTGAGACTTACCTACTGTGAGTGGTACCGCAGGCGAATTGAACTGGACTTGGAAGTTGCTCTAGCTGCACCTTGGATACTGAACAGAAATTCTGGGAAGTTGAAGAGGTCAGTGTGGCACACTATCTCCCCGCCTCTGCGTCGGCCGGGTGGATCAACGGGCCACAGGGTTATTAGTCCACCGGACGAGGTCTGTGTGTGGCCATAATTCCCCTAGCGGGATTCCCTGGGGACGGCTAAGAGGGAGAGAAGGGATTCAAGCCAGTCTGAGGCCTACGGCCTCAGGCTGCCCTGAGGCTTGACTAGTGGATGGACTTTGGGGTCTTGTTATATCTGTATGTGTAATTGTATGTGTAGTAGTGTGGGGACTTGCTTTTCGTGAGCACACATAGAGACTTGTATAAGTGTATTTTGAACTGTGTTTAGTGTTGTGAACTGCACGGTAGTGAGAGTAGTGTGGGTCCCGCAGCCGCGGGAACACTACGATGGCTTCAGGGAGCCCTCGGGTTCAGGCTTACCCGGCCTTGATAGAGGTTCTTGGAGTAATGGAGGAAAAACCAAGAACCCTTAAAGAAAAAAGTAAACGGTTAACTGGATTTTTAAAAGCTGAGTATGTGGCAAGGGAGGTCACTGAAGCGGCTATAAGTCGCCTAGTGGACTCCCAATTCAACTGGCAAAGGTATACCATGTCTCCTGGGAAGAAAAGAATCCACAGGAAAATATGGAAATGTATACAAGGCGTCAAGCTCAGTACGGTAGATGTCTGGATCCAAGAGGTCTACGACGATGAAGACAAACAGGAGACCGAGGATGAGGAAAATACTGAGAGAGGGAAAACTGAACAAGAAGGATCAGAAGGCAACGAATCTTCTTCCTCGGATGAGGAACATGATCTTAAAACGGCTACACGGAAGATACAGGAGTTCACTCTTGTAGGGAAAAAGGGGAAGCCCCTTAAAGCCGCAAGGCTAGTTTTCCCAGAAACTCAAGACATGGAAGAGGTGCCCAGATCATCCACAAGAAGGACGGCCTCTACCCATAGCACTTCAAGGGTTGAAAGCCAAGCAAGTAGGAAACTTCGGTTTCAATTACCGGTAGAAGAGTCAAATACTGGGAGCGACTCACGGGATGAGGAATTCATCCTTAGAATTGAAAAGAAAGTGGAGGAGACACATAAAGAAACAAAAGAACTGGTTTCGGACATTATGGAGTGGATTCTGAACAAGTGTTCTAAGATCAACAGTTCGCAAGCGAACTGGTTGATCCCGAAAGTTAGCCAGCTCCAGGGACATATTGATAGTGCTTTGATGGAGAATGCAAAGCTAATAGGAAACTTGCAACAAGCAAGTAAAACAAGTAAAATAAGCTCGATGATGGCACCTGCAGCAAAGAGTGAAGTACCGAGCATCAAGAGTTATGCACAGGCCGCAGGAACTGATGCTATCAAACCCAAACCCGCTAAAAAGGTGCTGCTGGTATACCCAGACAAAGAGGGCACAACGAGCGTGGAGACTCGGGAGATTATCAAGAAAGGGTTAAACCCTAAAGATGATGGCCTCCAGATTCGCAACATGAAAGGAATCAGAAATGGAGGCATCATGATAGAGGCTGGGGATGAGGAGACCTTCAAATCCCTCAATAACCAGACCAAAATAAAGGAATTGGGACTCAAACTAGAGGCCCCAATGAAAAGAGGCCCCAAGGTCGTCATTTATGATGTCCCTAAGGGAGAGGACAATAGCAAACTGCCTGAAACTATTTTCAGGCAGAACTACAGGAATGGGGAATGTGGCAGGCATAATCTGGAAAGTTTTACAAAAACTGTGTCCATAAGCCACAGAACTGGCAGGAGGGACACGGATAGGGTCAACATTGTCTTGGAATGTGACCCGAATATAAGGAATGCTCTTATTGACAAGGAGAGAATCTACATCGGCTATGACAGCTGCAGAGTTAGAGATTATATCTCGCTCTCCAGGTGTTACAAGTGTCAACAGTGGGGCCACATAGCCAATAAATGTAGAGATGCGGAGTCCATCTGTTCATGCTGTGGAGTCCAAGGACACGAGTATAGGAACTGTCCTAAGAAAGGCACTGGTTTCAAAGACATTTGCGTCAACTGCCAGAAGAAAGGACTGCAGCATGACCACAGAGTGAACTCAAGAGATTGTCCAGCTTACCAAAAAGCCCTATCCGTAGAACTCGCCGGATGACTCTCTTGTGGAAGAGGGGGAGGAGCACGAAAGGAAAAGACAACAAATGGAAATTGTATCCGAAGAACAAGACGCGCCAGAATTCTCTGAGGAAGAACTCACAGCAATCATATATAAAATGAAAAATGGAAAAGCTCCCGGATTGGATGGAATCACCTCAGAAATTCTAAAAAGGTGCTACTCTCGGATTAAGAAAATTCTTCTTGGAATATTCAATGATTGTCTGAGAGATGGAGTGTTCCCTTCCCCTTGGAAACTTGGGTGCTTGAGAGTGCTATACAAAGGCAACAATAAGAAACTTGATGACCCTAAATCATACCATCCTTTGACATTACTTCCGGTGCTGGGCAAAGTCTACGAGAAATTAATCAACAGAAGATTGATAATGGCCCTAGAAGCTGAGGGCACATTAAGCGAAAAACAATATGGCTTCAGAAAAGGCACAGGTACCGACTTCGCCCTTCATGACGTAATGAAGGCTATAAGGGAGAATCCTGAAAAGTACGTCATGGGGGTGTTCATGGACATCTCGGGAGCCTTCGACAATGCCTGGTGGCCGGAGGTAATGTGGCAACTCAAAAGGAAAAAATGTCCAGCTAATCTGTACAGGGTCATTCAAGATTTCTTCAATAACAGGTGGAGTCTTTATTCTGCAAAGTCCATGCAAGTAAGAAAGCGCCTGACGAAGGGATGCCCGCAGGGCTCGGTCCTCGGACCGATCCTGTGGAACGTCCTATTCGATGGGTTCTTGGAGCTGGGCCTCCCACCGGGGTGCACTGTGTTTGGATATGCAGATGATGGAGTTGTCTTGATCTCTGGAAAGTCAAGAAGCATTCTAGAAACGAAAGCCGCAGATATTATGGAAAAGATTAACACCTGGGCAAAAATGGTCAAATTGAAATTTTCAGCAGAAAAGACCAAGACAATGCTACTCAAGGGAAAGCTGCAGAGACCGCCGACGGTGCGCTTCGGGAGGAGCCCGGTTGGAAATGTGCACGAGTTCAAGTACCTGGGAGTCATCATGGATGAGAATATGAGCTTCCTTAAACATGTTGAGTATGTTTCTAGAAAGGCCATAGTGGTATTTCAGAAACTAAAACGTATTGGAAACACTAGTTGGGGTCTGAGTTACTCGACCCTCAGAACAATCTATAGAGCCACTTTTGAAGCAATTGTAACATACGGTGCTGTGATGTGGTACCACAGAGCCGAGTTGACTCGACATAAAAGGAGGCTCATTAGTGCTCAGAGAGCGGCACTGCTGACCGTTGCAAAAGCGAACAAAACAGTCCCTAATGAGTCGCTCCCAGTGTTGGTTGGAGTACTGCCAATTGATCTATTGGTAAAGTACAGGGGTCTCACGGTGGAAAGATCTCGAGTCGCGAGGCTGTCCAAAGATTCAAAGGATATACTTATGGATGAAATCATGGACCAGTGGCAGCACAGATGGGATACATCGGAGAAGGGCCGGTATACTTACGAGTCGATCCCAAGCGTAAGAACCAGAATGGACTGCAAATGGATATCCATCAACCATTACAGTATGCAACTGTACACTGGACATGGAAACTTCAAAGCGAAGCTGCACAGCTTCCGACTCGTGGGATCTCCACTGTGTGACGTATGTGGAGTCGACGACACAGTCCAGCATGTAATAATGGAATGTCTGAAGACTGAAGACATCAGGAGCTGGCTGGAGGACGAGATGGAAGAAAAGGGCATTCACTTAGATATGGAAAATGTATTGACGAACAAAGTTCTCAATAAACTTTGGAACAAATTCACCACAAAAATTGGCAAAAGATTAGAGGAGTACGATATTTGGCAAAGAGATCAAATTTCTGATGACCCATAAAGGGGTACTCAGGTAAAGGCTTCATAAAAAGTAAGTCGGAGTATCTCTGATTGGCGAGGAGGACAGGTTTTGAGAAAACCGGTAGATGAACCGAGTAACGGCATCAAGAAAGTGAATGGCCCGAAGAGACCAAGAGGAGAAAGTGCCTTGCACTGTCTTACTCATCCGAGTACAGTTGCAGTGCGGGATGATGGAGGGTGTGCTGGCCTTCGGGCCTTAAAACCTGCCACACTATCTGTCCAGCGACCGCGGTGGCCATCGGAGTAGCAGCTGGTCGACTGCCACACGATCTGTCCAGGGACGTGGCCATGTCTCATTCAGGTAACCTCGTACAAAATTGTGGAAATGTGGAGGGGAGCCATCTTGTTGGAAGATTAAATCCATACTATCAGGTTCCAGTTGTGGCATGAGCCACAACTGCAGCATGTCGAAATAGGTCACGCCGTTTACAGTTCTGTCTTGTTGGACATGGCACAGAACATGTCAACTTTCAGCCAATCCCGGACGTGCTCAAGACTTGCACGTGGATTCTCTGTTCCCCATATGTGTGTGGCGCATGTTGCGTCGGTTGACCTTTCCTAAAAGATGAAAAGTTGCTTCGTCACTGAAGAGCAATTTGTTTCTGCATATCAGTGCAGAACTGCAGTCGGAGCAATTGGTCATCCTGGATTATGGCTTGCAGGAGTTGCAATTGTACGGCTTCATTTTAACCGCTCACGAAGGATTTTCCACACTGTTGGCTGAGGGATGGCAATTCCGCACTAGCTGGGTAGGTTGGCTCTCCGGAACTATGCTGCATCACGTACCTTACACGGTCAACTGTCAGTTACGACACACCAGGCAGGCGCGAACGTTTTGCATAGCATTAACAACCATCCTCCTCGAATTTGTTGTAACACTTCACTATGCTGTTGCAAACTGGTCGTGTCTTGTGGTGATTGGCACGGAGAGCTTTGCTCACGCACAACCGGTTTGCAACGAACAAATTCTAGCACACAAAACGCTTTCTCTACCTAGTTCACCACCATTACAGCAACTACGGTTAATGGCACCTCTATCGGTGGTTTTCACAACTACTCCACCGGCGTCATGTTAAAAAAAAACTCGGGAATTTTCTTTTTCACGTAGCGTGTCAGTTATTACATGTTTCTGAACCATTTACGTGTACCCATTTTTTTAATGTGTCATATATTTTATAATTATCCTGTATTATTTGTACTGTATATACTCCACTCGCGATTTCTTCCAGCTTTTCTGAAGCCGTGCTGAAGTTCTACTTCGAGAATATTCCTCCGCCTCATGAAAACCAAGCTTAGAAAATTACAGCAGAGTGCCAACGCACCGCATTCGTGCGCTCTCAGTGTAGTAATATTTTGCATAAGAACTACACTGAAGAGCCAAAAAAAACTGGTACACCTGCCTAATATCGTGTAGGGCCCCCCAAGCACGCAGAAGTACCGCAAGACGACGTGGCATGGACTCGACTAATGTCTGAAGGTATGCAGGAGGCAATTGACACCATGAATCCTGCAGGGCAGTCCACAAATCCAATCTGCGCCAATTTGAGAAAGGGTTGCACGTCTGTCACGTTTAATGATTCTCGTCAGTCGTCGTTTGTCCCGTTCTTTCACGATCTTTTTCCGGCCGCAGCGATGTCGAAGATGTGATGTTTTACCGGATTCCCGATATTCACGGTACACTCGTGAAATGGTCGTACGCGAACATCCAAATGTTATCGCTACCTCGGAGATGCTATGTCCCATCTCTCGTGCGCCGACTATAACACCACGTTCAAACTCACTTAAATCTTGATAACCTGCCATTGTAGCAGCATTACCCGATCTAGCTGCCGACCGCATCGCGTTACTCTGATTGGTTCCATACCTCTGTTATTTGCATACGCACGCCTATTCCGTTTCTTTTGTTTTGTTTTTTTTTGCTCTTCAGTGTATTTCTTACACACCTATTTTCACTGTCTCTTTACTAATATTACTGGTAAATGAATTAATATAATTTATGGATAAAATATACATAAAACTTCAATTGAAACAAAAATCAGATATGTTTATGTTAACACAAGTATAAAATGCTTGTGATAGATAGCATATCTAGGAAACATCCAAAGCAATTTTACATGGGGTGGTTTTCAAATGTTTGATACAGAATATGTGAAGAAACCGCGAATAGACTACAGTGGGAAAAGTGTCTGTAAACATTCTGTAACGGACCTTACGGCAACATTTGGTTGAATCGAGAATAGCAGGGACCAACCCCCTTTCAAGGAGAAAGATAGAAACCATTGTCATGTTACCAGTTTTTGAGTCATAAAATGCATTCATTCTTTATTATTGAAATATCTTCTATGGCATGGCATAAAGTGTCATTGAGATTATTGTATAACTGTAAAATCAACCAGGTATCATTATTGATAGTACATTGAGTCAAATGATAATCGTCTCTTAAATATAATTAAATAATATTCTATGCCGTAACAAAGCCACGTTTTCAAAAATTAATATAATACATAAGTAATGACAAAAAATATATAAATCCAATATGGTGACCAAAATTTCCCCTTTAAAGTGCTTTACACAATTTTAAAAATAAGACTTTGCACTGAAGCTGTAAGCTCACAAGAATTAAGTGTATATAACAACATTACAGCTTAATTCTGCCAATAGAAACCCACTTTAAAATGCAAAAACGAAAAAAAAGTGATTATTTATTCGCATTTCGCCTTTCGCATTTATGTGTAGCAGTGGCCCAATTTAAATAAATCTTAAAATTCTTTATTTAAAATGAAAACCTTTATGATCGACTAACGCTTCTGTGCGTTTGTGGCAATCGTGTCTCCTCTAAACATTGTATTTTGCTAAACAGATTTAGATGATGATGTTGATAATTGGAATTTATAATTTCTGCGCTACTTCGAAAACAAATAATAATATATGGTGAAAATTTGTTGTCAAAGTGAAGTACTTTAGTAAGCAGACATCACACACACACACACACACATACACTGAAAAGGCAAAAAAATGGTATAGGCTTGTGTATGCAATAACAGAGGTATGGAACCAATCAGAGTATTGCGATGCGGTCGGCAGCTTGATAGGTTACTGCTGTTGCAATGGTAGGTTATCAAGATTTAAGTTAGTTTGAATGTGGTGTTATAGTCGGCGCACGAGAGATGGGACATAGCATCTCCGAGGTAGTGATAACTATTCGATTTTCGCATACGACCATTTCACGAGTGTACCGTGAATACCGGGAATCCGGTAAAACATCAAATCTTCGACATGCCTCTTACTTTGTGTTTCCGTTGCTTCTTATAAGTACATGGTTCCTTCAGTTCTGTCACATCAGGTTGCACCAAGCTCCGGTGTGAGAGGGCAGCCTCTCAAAGGCCTAACCTGTGCTCTCTTCAAGAGTACAGGTCAGCCATCGGAGCTAAGCGACTTGGTAACCAGGTAACTGCACCTGGTCAGAGCTTTCTCAAGGCATGACAAAGTGCAGCCCCAAGTCCGATTCAGATACGGACAAAATAACAATGCTGACATTCCCACGGGGAGACACACATACACATGCGCGAACACTAACTAACAATATTCATTGTCCGGCAAAGTGTAGTGCCGCGGACACACACTCGACTGGTAAAACAACGCAAACAATCACGCCAGAGAACATGCGACTGGAGGGCCTTGCCAGCCGTCACATGAGTGCAGGTGGGGCCAACCAGTCCCAGTTTGACAAGGGCAAGCTCACGGATGAGTTTGTAAACGTCGACCGATGGTGACGGAAGCAGACGGTCCAGTGTATCGTCCACAAAATCCAAAACTAACACTGACACAGGGCGATGCACTCCTCCTCCGAGGGGTCCTGACGAGGACGACTCCCCCAGAAAAATCAGAGTTTCAAAAAAGAAACTACAAATGACAGTGGCAGGGAAAGAACTGCTCATTAAGAACAGGTTCGAAATCCTGGCAGAGGAGGTCGCGAAGGAAGGGGAAGAGAATCGCGCCTCTTCACAAACCGCACCACCACAAAAAAAACAGACAAATACAAGGCTGTGCCAATAGTAATCCCAGACAGCAAGTTACTCAAAAAAGTAGCCCAGGTGCTCTTTCTTACTGGAATTAGTTTCCAAAACACTCTCACTGGGAGGCGAGAGTTGAAATTTACCTTTTACACTCGGCCACACTACGAAAAGGCCCGGTGACTGCTCACAGATACCGCCCACTACACACACGCCCACTCTGATGAGAAACCCCAGGAGTTTGTCATCAGAAACCTACCCGAGAGGGGGGTGGGCGAGAAGAGCCTCAGGGAGGGTATCATTAAGTGTGGGTTCACCATACTTGACCTCCGCAATTTCAAGCGCAAATCCCGCCACCACACACCTGAGAATTCCGACCATGTGCCGACAGGTACATGGTCTGTCACAATACAGAGTACAAAACAAGATTTTCTCAGGATTGAGAGGCTCTATTGGACTGCCGTTTGCATAGAGCCTTACAAGCAACGACCGGAAGATGTGCCCAACTGCCGCAACTGCAGTCAGTGGGGAACACATCCGCACGATGTAACATGCGCCCAGTGTGCATAAACTGCGCGGGCCCGCATAAGCACACAGAGTGTAACATGGATAGAGATGACCTGCCCCTGCGGTGGGACATCACGCTGCGGACATAGCTCGTAGAGTATACAAGAACATAATACAAGTTCGCAAAGAGAACACAATCAAGAATACACGTCCGTAGTTCACGCAACACGCGCCAAACCACACGAACACTGCAGCACACCGCCTACACACAGGCCTGAGGTGCAGGAGCCGACCAAGCCAATGTCAGCTGTGGCGAGGGAGGGCGCCGCCGGGGGCAGTCAGGCTGGAAACAGCACGACTGCGGCTGGCGGGTTCTCTCGGGGTGCTCCGGGCGCTGGGCAACGAAGACGGACGACCACAGGCTAGCACTGCAGCCAATCAGACGTCCGCCTCTCTTGGAGACCCCAAAACAGCCACCCCATTAGGATGGAAGTCTATTACATGACATTCGGAAACTCACCCAATTACTTCGCGACACGCACTTCGCATAATTAATAACACACGTGCGACCATATTTTAGCCCCATCAGAGCAGCACAAACACTTGCCGACAAGCAATTTCTGTTAATACAGGCACTAGCTACTCTCCTACAGTAATGGCCAACACTAAAGCAGAATACACATTCAACCTATTAAACTGGAATTCCTGCGGGATCAAATCGAAGTTATATGAATTACAACAACAACTAATAATATATGGAATTGATATAACTTTCAGAACAGAAACAAGACTCAATAATCATGAAAAATAAAAATTTTCCAGGATATAATATATACAGATTAGACAGGAATCACAGAGGAGGAGGAACAGCTATAATAATTAAAAATAACATTCATCACCATCCAAAAAATATTGCGGAGAGCCAAAAAAACTGGTATATGCGTGCGTATGCAAATAACAGAGGTATGGAACCAATCAGAGTAACGCGATGCGGTCGGCAGCGCCTATATAAGACAACAAGCGTCTGGCAAAGTTGCTAGATCGGTTACTGCTGCTACAATGGCAGGTTATCAAGATTTAAGTGAGTTTGAACGTGGTGTTATAGTCGGCGCACGATAGATGGGACACAGCATCTCCGAGGTAGCGATAACATTTGGATTTTCATGTACGATCATTTCACGAGTGTACCGTGAATATCGGGAATCCGGTAAAATATCACATCTTCGACATTTCTGAGGCCGGAAAAAGATAGNGGTGTTATAGTCGGCGCACGATAGATGGGACACAGCATCTCCGAGGTAGCGATAACATTTGGATTTTCATGTACGACCATTTCACGAGTGTACCGTGAATATCGGGAATCCGGTAAAATATCACATCTTCGACATTGCTGAGGCCGGAAAAAGATAGTGAACGAACGGGACAAACGACGACTAACGAGAATCATTAAACGTGACAGACATGTAACCCTTTCTCAAATTGGCGCAGATTTCAATACTGGGGCATCAGCAAGTGCCAGCGTGTGAACTATTCATCGGACCATCATTGATATGGACTTTCGTAGCCGAAGGCCCACTCGTGTACCATTGTAGACTGCACGACACAAAGATTTACGCCTCGCCACACCGTCATTGGACTGTTGATGACTGCAAACACGTTGCCGTGTCTGACGAGTCTCGTTTCCAATTGTATCGGGCGGATGGACGTGTACGGGTATGGAGGACATCCTCATGACGCCATGGACCCTACATGTCAACAGGGGACTGTTCAAGCTGGTGGAGGCTCTGTCATAGTATGGGGCGTGTGCAGTTGGCGTGAAATGGGACCCCTGATACGTCTAGATACGGCTCTGACAGGTGACAGATACGTAAGCATCCTGTCCGATCACCTGCACCCATTCATGTCCATTGTGCATTCCGACGGACGTGGACAATTCCAGCAGGACAATGTGACACCCCACACGTCGAGAGTTGCTACCTAGTGACTCCAGGAACACTCTTCCGACTTTAGACACTTCCATTGGCCACCTAAATCACCATACATGAACATTATTGAGCATACCTGGGATGCCTTGCAATGTGCTGTTCAGAAGAGATCTCCACCGCCTCGCACTCCTATAGATATGTGGACTGCCCTGCAGGATTCATGGTGTGAATTGCCTCCTGCATACCTTCAGACATTAGTCGAGTCCATGGCACGTCGTGTTGCGGCACTTCTGTCTGCTCGTGGGTCCCTACACGATATGAGACATGTGTACCTGTTTTTTTAGCTCTTCAGTGCATGAGCAGTTTAAACCAGATTGAAACCACAGCAATAAAATTAAATGTAACCATTTCCACATCCAAATGGCAGCTGCATATTGTCCCCTCTTATATAACTTAAAATTAACAGGATTTAAATTATATTATGGGCGATACAGAACACTTCTTAATAGTAGGAGACCGAAACTGTAAAACTAAAGAATGGGACGGCTTATATAGCAATGCAAATGGAAGGAAACTAAGTATACATGCAGATAAAAATAACTATGTAATTTTTTTACCACCTAAACCCACATACTTATCAGACAATGGCAACAGACCAGATAAATTAGATATCATACTCACCAACAGCCCCTATTCTAACATAGAATCAGACGATTTAGACTCAGATAACCTCCCAGTCTTTACGAAATTAACTTTAAGCACACGCAGATCTAATAATAAATACCCAATAAAGCGACCATTAACAAACTGGGAAGGTTTCCAAAAATATTTAATAGAACAATTTGAAACCCTGCTAGAAATTAACGACGAATTAGAACTTAATGTGCAGACAAAATTCTTTACAAACCCAGTAAGGGAAACTATTAAGAAAACCACTAAATATATGGATAAAATGCAATACACAAGAGTAAATTATCCATAAATAGATTATTTAATAGCCCTAAAAAGCCAAGAACGAAATAACACTCAGAGAATACGAAATACTGTTATTAAAACACAATATAATAGGCTTAAAAGACAGGTAAAAAGTAAACTTGAAGAACTAAAAATTAAAAAGTGGAGCCAAGCCACAAAAAGCACAGCTCACAATCCAAAATAAATGTAGTGATTAACTAAAGCATTAACAGGGAAATGTAAAAAATTAACTACCCCANCACAGCTCACAATCCAAAATAAATGTAGTGATTAACTAAAGCATTAACAGGGAAATGTAAAAAATTAACTACCCCAGCAATACAAACGCTCCAAGTTTATGAATTTATTGGAAGGAGTAAAGCTAACATAATAGCCGACAGCCTAGAGAAACAATTTTCCCCCAATAAAGATGTGCAAGATAGACAATTCACTCAATCAGTAAATAATGATATAAACGAATACCTAAAACTAAAAGACACATCGGAATATGACTTAATTACACTAAAAGAACTATTAAAAATAATGAAAACACGCCCTAATAATAAATCTGGAGAACCATAAGGGATACAATATGAAGCCCTAGAGAAATTGCTAGTAAACACACTTGAATATATCTTTAAAAAATATAATTCAATGTTCAAACCATGCAGTTTCCCACAAGCCTGGAAAAAAGCTAAAGTAATGGCCTTGCCGAAACCTGGAAAAGATCCCACTGAACCAGACAACAGACTACCAATAAGCTTATTAAAAAGTATGAGTAAAATATTTGAAAATGCCCTACTATACAGATTTCAAAATCACGCAGATTTAAATGAAATAATTTTATGTTTCAATACAAAAAATCCCGTACGTTAAAAAAGCTAAATATCTAGGTATAACGATAGATGACAAGTTAACTTGGCAACCAGGCATAGAAAATGCAAAATATGCAGCATTGGGAAAATTAAAACAATCATATCCAGAATTAAATGAAACTAACTTTCCGTGTGAGAAAAAACTCCTAATATATAATCAAATAATAATCCGNAATCATATCCAGAATTAAATGAAACTAACTTTCCGTGTGAGAAAAAACTCCTAATATATAATCAAATAATAATCCCATCTATGTTATATGGATATGAGGTATGGAGACATGCTGCAGATTTCAGAATTTAAGACTTGAAAATCATACAAAACAAGTATTTGAGAATAACAGCTAAAACCATCCATGAACTACTATCATTAAAATGCATTTAAGAAATAATTGCAACCAAAATAAGAACGTATGTAATAATCTGACAAATCACGACAATCCTAATATCAAATTCCTTGGTAACTATGATGCCACAAAAATAAGAAAATTCAGAAAACCTTAACTTCACTGAACACGACACGAGTGAGAAGCGGCCTGCGCGCTGATTGGCCAGCCAATCAGAGCGTGAAGCGCTCCCAATAAAACTGGTCACGCTGCAAAAAATCCGCAGTCGGGGAGCAGCCAGCGAAAAGGTACCAGCTGAAGCGCGCGTCTACAAGAACCTATAGTCGGTTCACGACTGGAAGAGACTTTCTTGAAGCCCTGCTCAAGATCTACTTTCAAGCCCATTTCGTATCCTTCAGCCAAAGATAAACAAACATTGCCATGTGGCAGTCACATGGCAATGTTTACATTCCACTGTGTGTGTAGATGTGTTCGTACATGCACGTACCCATTATAAA